>CABHPP010120042.1:3397-37082 GCA_902168425.1 Peromyscus attwateri | reverse complement strand
GATTAAAGGCGTGCGCCACCAACGCCCGGCTTCATTTGAATTTTTTTAAACTACTTCATTAACTGCCTCTCTAATAAGAGCACAAGCTCCACAGGGACAGCAACCTGGCTTGCTACACCCCATCACATGGAACGATGGAAGGCAGATGCTGAGTGGTGAGTCCTTCAATAGTTGGGAACTCCCTTTCCTCCCACCATCTGCCTTGCCTGGTGCTGGAGAGTACCACACTGGCCATCCTCTAGAGCAGCAGGGGAACACAGTGCAGTGGTTCAGAGAGTACTCTGGGGTTGAACACTGCCCTGAGTGGTACTAGCTGTGCTCGGTATCTGTGTCCTCATCTCTTGCAAGAGGATGACAACAGAATATATTTGACAGGGTCACTGGGAGGATCCAGCCAGATCATGTACTCAGCCTGGCAGCTGCCATGCAACACGAGGTTAATAATCTCCAGCTGGTGCCAGTATTTGAGATGACATTCCCAGCCCATTTGCCCATCCCATAGAAAAATGACTGAAAAGCAGTCCTGCCCGAGTTGGCAGCTCAGGCATCCTCCTGCCCAAGGCTATCACCCTATGCCGCTCCTCTGCCCTTGTTGGTAACTGCTAGATGCAAAGAGGCTGGAAACTCACATTCACATCCAGGAAGCGCAGATACTCACGGCCCAGAGAGCCTTCAGGCAGGCTCTGGAGCTTGCTTAGGTCAAGGGTGGACAGTGAGATCCGGGGACGCTCTCTGAAAGACAGAATGCAGGAGGTGAGACTGACAGTGTGTCAGCCATGGCCAGTGAAAGGGCCACATAGAGGAAGGTGGGTGGGCAAAGGGCCACAGGACAGCCATGTAGCCACAAGCCCTAATGGAGCACTGCAGTATTGGGGACCATGGAGACAATCACAAACCAGGACTGAGCTGGTGCCTTCAAAGTCGTGATCTAGTCAAAGAAGGGCCACAGCTGTGATAAGGGTACTCACAAGTGACACTCCAGGGAGGGGACAGTGAGAGCACATTTGGAGGGGTACAGCTAACACACTGAGAGCTTAATGCAAGCGGAGTCTTCAGGCTGACATCGGGCTAAGACAACATATTGTACAACCCAGGGGATCCAGACTACATACACATATGTGTGCTCTTGTACTGAGCGGTGTCCAGGCAGTGCATCCACCCATGGTTCTCTGAAGGGCTCCTTACAGGGTGACACAGTGTGACTCTAGAAAGATCAGGACCCCTGCCAAATGTCAAGGCAAAGTTGGGACCTACTGTAGGATCTGGGCACCCTCTGGATCCTTCTTCATCTGGTCCCTGAGGAATTTCAGTGTGCAGTATCCTGTGGTCTCCCCTAGAACTGCAACCATGTCTAAAAGGACAGAAATGGGCACAGATGGAGGATGGGATCTTTTTGTTTTTTGAAACGTCTGTCTTTGTAGTACAGGCTGTCCCAGAGCTCACTATGTAGACTAGGCTGGCCTCAAACACTTAGAAATGTTCCTGCCTCTGCCTCCCAAGTGCCAGATTAAAGGCAAGTGCTACCAGGACAGCTAGCTGTTTTTTTAACATTACTAGTCTACTAGAATTTCTTTTTTTTTTTTTTTAACAATTTATTTATCTTTATTTTATGTGCATTAGTGTATGCATGTATGTCTGTGTGAGGGTGTTAGATCTTAGAGTTACAGACAGTTGTTAGCTGCCATGTGGGTGCTGGGAATTGAACCCGGGTCCTCTGGTAGAGTAGTTGGTGCTCTTAACCACTGAGCCATCACTCCAGCTCCAGTCTACTAGAATTTCTTAACATTTCTAATCTACTAATCAACAGAGTGCTGAATCAGTTTCATAGCCCATTATCAAAACAGATTTTCATGTTTCCACTGATTAGTACAGGCCAAGCTCGAGATCAAATGGTGATGAAGGGCTGATGTAACTAAGCTGGCAGAGTGCTTGCTTAGCAACCTCAAAGCCCTGAGTTTGAGTCCCAGCATCACATAAACTAGGCATGGAGGCACATGCCTGTAATCCCAGCATTCGAGGGCTGGGGAGGCAAGACAACCAGGAATTCAAAGTCATCCTAAGCTAAGTAGTGAGTTAGAGGCCAGCCTAGTCTACATGAGACCTCATTTCAACAAAACAACAATTTAAAAAAAATGGTGCTAGATTTGAGTCCAGGTATAGTCAGTAGATATGTGATCCTATATAAACAACTTTACATGTCTTCTTCCTCTCCCTCCCATCTTCTTTTCTATCTTTGACAAAGACTGGCTATGTAACTCAAGCTGGTCTTAAACTGATTCAGCAAAGAAAATGCTGAAGACCACAGTCCTTGACCTTACCAAGTTTACAACCTAGTGAGAATGTTATAATGTGTGTACCTGCAAGTCATTCAGTCCAGTAAGTAATATGCTTGGATGACAGACTCTCCCCAGAATTACAAAAAAGCAGACCTGTAGATTGCACGCTTCTTTCTCCTCTTCCCCTCTGCCCAACAGATTCGTTATACTGACTTAGGCTAGAAACAGGCACCTGATTATCATAAACGTTCCTGGGAACTATGAGATAGATGTAGCCAGGTTTGAGTGCCCGAGACTGCCTGGCTCTGGCTACCCACAGGAAACCAAGGCTTTGACAGCGGTCATGACCAGCCCGGGCTTTCGAGGACGGGGAGCAAATGGCTTTACCGTGGCGATAGGGGTTGTAGAGCGCCATTCCCGCCGAGCCTGCGGCCAGCAGTATCTTTTGCAGCGAGGTGGTGGGGATGTGGTCCGGGTACAGCAGGCGGGTGCCATGGCTCCTGGCCCTGCGGGGCACATCTGCGAGGCAGGAAAGGGTTACAACGGTAAGAAGAGCCCGGTTCCTCCAGTAGCCGCGGAGGCCCAGGTCAGAGATGCTCACCCACAGCTAGCCGCAGACTGCGCGGGAGATTGCGGCTAGGGCGCAGGGAGCAAAGCAGCAGGGTCACCATAGCAGCGGATGTCCGCGGTGGGTGGGCGGGGCTCCGCTGGCACGACGGAGGCCGGAAAAGTCAAAAGACTCCATGGGGACTACACTCACTATGGCATTTTGATCGGAAATGTACTATGGACGGGGGAATGAAAAAGAAAGCCACAGGATCTGTCTGCCACTGACCAAGACTTCTGCTGTGAGCCAGGACTTATTGATAGCGCATACTTGTCAACCCAGCACTTGAAAGCTGGAAGCCAGAGGATCAGTTAAAGGTCCTTCTTGGCTATTTAGTAAGTTCGAAGCCAGCCTGAGCTTCCTGAGACCCTGACTCAAAAACAAAGCCCTGAATTACACCTGTCACCCCAGCATTTGGGAAGTAGAGACTGGAAAATTAGGAATTTTCTGCAACATAGCAAGTTCGAGAGCAGCCTGGGATATATGAGAAACAAACAAAAAACTGAAAGGGATCCCCGAAAGAACATAACCGAGAGCTATTCTGTTCAACATTCGGCCATATTTCCTTCTCCACCGCATGTTTCCCTCCGGAGGACGATGAGGTGAGAACCGCTTCCGGCTGAGGAAACATGGCAGCGACCTACAGTAGGGACCGCATTTGGGACAGGACCACAAGCACTTCCGTTTGCATCCCAGCTTCTGGATGGTGTGTTACTGCTGAGTTCCAGCCATGGGGTCTTCGGGCCTGGCTCGGCTGCAGGGGCTCTTCGCGGTCTACAAACCTCCGGGGCTGAAATGGCTGCACTTGCGGGAGACCGTGGAGCTGCAGCTGCTTAAAGGTGAGTGCTTCGACGCGGACCCACTGTCCTGCATTAGTTCCATCCGGAGTCCCACGTTGATTCGGATTCTTCCTGCAGAATAAACACAAGACACAATGTGACACATTTGCCTGGTTATAGCCATTTCCTGGTTCTCTCTTGGATACTTTTCGTTACTCCCCACTCTCCGCTATTTTCTGTTAGAGAAACCATTCCATACTGTTGATTTTGGCACGGTTACTATTATAGAGTTAGAATTTGAAACATTTTTTCCTTGGCTTTTTGAGACAGGGTTTCGAGTAATTAATTAATCCGGCATTGAAATCAACAAGGACTTAAGAATTCTGACGCTCCTGTCTCCACCTGCCAAGTGCTGGGATCACAGGCATGCACCACCACACTGAACTTCAAACCCCATTTTTTTCCCTTCCTCTTTTTTCCTTTCGTTTTTTAAACAACTCACATGTAGCCTCAAATTTGCTATGTAAAGTGAGGAAAACCTTGAACTTTTGATCCTCCTACCCTCACTTCCCACTACATCAGTGTACCATCACCTCTGTTTATGAGTGCTGGGGATGGAACCCAGGGCATCTTGCATGTTGTGCAAATATTCCATCCACTGAGATACATTTCCGCATTTCCAGCCCAGTCTTTCTTAAGGGCTCTTGTTGTGTTTTTTGTTTGTTTGTTTTTTTCTTGAGACAGGGTTTCTCTGTGTAGCCCTGGCTGTCCTGGAACTTGCTCTGCAGAGACAGGCTGGCCTCCCCGCCACCCATGTCCAGATGCTGCCGCTGCTGCTCCTCCTCCTTCTCTTCCTCCTCTTCTTCTTCATTTATTTTTTAAAATAATTTCTTTACTTTTATTGTATATGCATCAGTGTTTTGCCTGCATGTATGTCCATGTGAGGGTGTCAGATTCCCTGAAGCTGGAGTTATAGACAGTTGTGAGCTGCCTTGTGGGTGCTGGGAATTGAACCTGGGTCCTCTTGAGGAGCAGCCAGTGCTCTTAACCGCTGAGCCATCTCTCCAGCCCCAGTGCCCAGCTTCTTAAGGACTCTCATTCTATTCTCTACGTTATGCAAATCTATCTTCTACATTATCATAGGCCTACCCCTTCTCCCAGGTGTTGGGACAGTTTTGACAATATGTTCTTTTGTGTTTAGGTCTCAATGCATCAGCGAAGCCTCCTGCTCCAGAACATCGAGTTCGCTTCTTGCTAGGCCCTGTGGAAGGCAGTGAAGAGAAGAAGTTGACTCTCACAGCCACCAGCGTGCCCACCCTCACTACCCACAGACTTGGTAAGGCAGAGTCAGGCACAATACTGACTGTTAGGGGAAATCCCTGGCCTGAGTTAGGTTTCTAGCCCAGGGACTAACAAACTTCCTTAGGAGGGGAGGATTTTAAACATTTTAAGCCTTATAGGCCATGTGGTTTCCTCAGCACTGCTCAGCTTTGCCAGTGTAGTGCAGTGGAGACGGTAGGGAAAGGAGGGAGGGAGCCTTCTTATGTTCCAGTTAAGAAGTGTAAACCACTGTGGAACGCAGTTGTGTGCACCTGGAGTCCTGTCTGCTAGGGAGGCTGAAGGAGAAGGATCACTTAAGCTCAGGAGTTCCCTGCCAACCCGGGCAACACAGTGAGACCCTGTCTCAGAACAAAGTAGACTTGATGATTTGTGTGGGCTGTGGTGTGTTGACTCTTGACTATTCTAGAACTCTGTATGGAAACAGAACTTCAGGTAGACTTATGTTATTATTAATTAATGCCTGCTCTGTACACACCGTGTTACCTTTCTCCTTACCACAGTTCTGTGAGGTAGGTCCTTTTTTAAAAAAGTGTTATTTGTATGTATGTGTGCATATGCATGGATGCCAAGGCATGGATGTGGAGGTCAGAGGGCGTCTTTCGAGAGTCAGTTCTCTCAGTCCACCACGTGGGATTATCAGGCTTTGCAGCAAGCCCACTGGGCCTCCTCACCAGCCCTTGCTTTTGTGTTTTGACACAGAGCCTCCTGAAGTCCAGGCTGGTCTTGAACTCACTATGTAGTTGAGTATGTCCTTGAAGTCCTGATCCTGATCCTTTCCATCTGCCTCCCAAGTGCTGGGACACATTAAGCTGTATTCAGCCTTTCTGTAGCTGAGAGACTGACTCTGGGGCCATAGGGCAGTACTGTAGGCAGAGAGCCCTAGGTCCCACCTTAGGGAGCCCACAGTCTCAGTGGGAGAATGGCCAGGCTTTCTGTCAGCAGATGCTGTGCGGAGAGCCCCACAGTCTGGATCCCCAGTGTAATGTCTGGTCTTGGAGCCTCTTAAGGGGAGAATGGTGATAGAGCAGAGTAAGAAGACTCTTGGGTTGCCCTTTCTCTGGACCAGGGAACTGGGGAAATAGTCCTGGTCCCAGCTTCCATGGAGGGGGAGGCTGAGAGTCATAATTTGACCCCCAACAACTCTGATGTTCTAGGAATGAGGGCCTCATGCCAAAGCCATCCCTAGGGCTCATTAGTTGAGAAAATGAACTGGCCTTTTCTTT
Source organism: Peromyscus attwateri (assembly GCA_902168425.1). NCBI lineage: Eukaryota > Metazoa > Chordata > Mammalia > Rodentia > Cricetidae > Peromyscus > Peromyscus attwateri. The sequence goes on along the minus strand of CABHPP010120042.1, from coordinate 30,856 downwards.
CCAGTACGTGGCCCAGCGTTCACCAGCCTGAAGATTGGTGTCGGACATCGCTTGGATGCGCAGGCTTCTGGTGTTCTTGGTGAGAGATGGGCTCAGCCTGGGGCTGTGGGTCTGGGCTTGGGGAAGGGTCAGAAGGGTCAGGAGCGCAGCCCACATCTTATCTGACCTTCCTTTCTCACCACTGCTGTCTCCCATGAGTCCATATGTCTCATCAGCTGGGAGGAGGATTTGTGAATAGCAGGAACCACCTCTGTCAGGGGTACATGGCATGTAATTCAGGATGGCATGTGACTCATGGCCTTTTGGGGACATTGATTTACCAAGCCTGTGATAGATGCTGTGTGATGTTAGGAGTGAAGAGACCGAGACTGGAGCTGAGGTGACCTGGCCTGGCCAGTAAACGCCCATGTCCCCAGAGGAGCCACCATCAAGTTAGGGTGCAGCCTAGGCATGTGACTCTGTCTCCTCTGGCTAGGGTCTGGATATTGCTGGAGCTGGATACAAAGCCCCGAGTCACAAGCCATCTGCGGCCTCGGGGTCATGTGGTAGCCGCGCTTTCCAGCCTCCACAGTCTTGGTTTCCTCATCTTTCTTCCTGAGGTACAGGCAGTCAGACATAATCTCATATCCCCTCCCTGTCCCCCTCTCTAACAGTGAATGGAAAGCCATTCATTTCCTTAGACAGAGGGATAAACAGATCAGGGAATAGGCAGGAAGTGGCCCCATAGGCCACTATTCTAGGTCTTTCCTTTGTACCCTTAGCTTCCTGTGCTTTGCCTCTCTCAATCTGTGTGGTATCCACAGGCCTGAGCATCTTTGTCTGTTGTACTGATGCAGAGCTTGAGGATCGAAGACGTTAAAGGTTAGGGTCAGAAAACCCAGATACTCACCTTTGCTTTCTGAGACAGGGTCTCAGTGAGCCCAGGCTGGCTTCCAGCTTGCTGTGAATAACCTTGAACTTTTGATCCTCTTGAGCACTGGGATTATAGGCATGTGTCACCTTGACTCAGGGTTTATTTTATTTTTAAAATGTATGTATTTGTGTATTTATTTGAGACAATAGCTAAATACTTGTAAGGCAGGTCTGGAACTCAAGACTCTCCAACCTCAGCCTCCCAAGGGCTGCGATTACAGGTGTGGGCCACCCCTCCCATCCCAAATGTAATTGCAGTTTGGTGGAGCTGGGACAGTGGTCTCTTGCTTTGGGGGTGTTTCAGAGCCCCTTGGGAGCTTCCTCAGGCACTCAGGCCCATTTCCCACCATGAGGCAGATTCTATCCTTGCCCGAGCCCTGGAGATCAGTGTTGGCATCTGCTCAGAGAGGCTTCTAACCTGGACGTCAGAGCTCTCCATGTCCCCTTCTGGCTGCAGCAACAAGAGGAGGGAGTGTTTGGGTGGCAGGGAGCAGCAAGGGTAGTCCCAGGGAAGGGGACTCTAGGTCTAAGAGGGGTCTGGCTGCCTTTCAGTGCTCGCCGTGGGACATGGATGCAGACTCCTCACCGACATGTATGATGCTCACCTCACCAAGGTATGGTGGTCCAAAAATATGGGGACAGCCTGTTTATCCCTTGGTTCTTTCCCAGGGGTCATTGACAGGGAAGACCCAGGCTACCAGCAAGCATTTTCTGTCACCCTGTGACTAGGAAAGACTAGTGATACAGCATTACCCAGCACTGTTGTACTCTGACCACACCACAGTCCAAGCCCAGCACTGCTTTGTTCTCATGCAAGACTGAGAAGTGGATGTCACCGGCCCATCCTCGGGCTTCCCCCGGGGCCTGATGGGGCCATAGACTGTGGTGCTGTGAAGGGGACACTTTAGGTCTATGTCTTCAGTACTCCACAGCACAGAATATGGGACCAAAAGGCTCCAGTTCATAATCCTGATTCAGGGCTGTGGTGAGACACTTGTGTAATATGCACAATTTTCTCCATACCCAGCAGTAAAAAAAAAAAAAAAAAAAGGACAGAAATCCATCTTTTATCCCTCTGCCAGCCACAGGTCACCTGTCCTTGGTGGAGCATCTTTATGCCTCAGTTTCCTCAAGTGATAGGAAATGAAGAGAACTTTCCCTGAGACAGTTACTTTGAGGAGTAAAGTGAGTGCGTGTGAAGCCTTCCTTGGCTCAGTCCCTGGCACAGAGTAGAAGCTGAGTCAATATCAGTGTCACCGCCATCTCTGTCCTCCTCACTGTTATCACCCAGGAAGAGGCAGTTGTCTGTACAGAGTTGGAGGAAGGGGAGTTCGGGGAGCAGTGAGCACCGGCCTTGACATGGGCATTGAAACTTAGCCCATGCAGAGGCTGGGCAGAGGCTGGCAGGCCATATGTGTACATGCTGGGTGGCTGCAGGTGGGTGGAGACCAGTGCTGGCACCCTGTCCAGGTCACTGGGAACAGCACAAGTGCTACTCCAAGCTCCAGAGCCGGGCCCACAGCCTCCCCCAGGGCAGGAAGGCAGCAGGAATGCTGTGTATGGAGCCCCATGAGGCCCCACCCAGCATCAGGCTGGCACTTCCTTAGTGCCAGAGCTTAGAATGGGGACTTCCTTGCCCTGTCCCCACAGGATTACACAGTGCGAGGCCTCCTAGGCAGAGCTACAGACAACTTCTGTGAAGACGGGCGGCTGATAGAGAAGACAACATACGGTGAGATCCAGAGGTGGGGCAGGAGAGGTGGCTGCCTCAGCCTCCCTTTTTCTTCCTGTCCCCTTGATTCCTGACCTTTCCAGATCACATTGGTGTCTGTCTGGTTCTGGCACACTAAGCTCAGGCTGCAGCTTTGTGCTCGCTCCCTGTGTCCCAGAATGCCCTGGACCTGCTTTCTCATCTGATTCCAGTGTTCCCTCCCCCACCTCAGTCTTGCATTAGATGGGCTCTCAGAATGGAAACCAACTAATGATTGTTGTTGATCTGGGTTTGCACGGTCCTCATGTGGGATGGACTGTGAAGTTCATCGAATGGCCACACGAGTTGCACAGGGTCAAGGATCTGTTAAGTGTAGGTGTGTGGATGAAGGATGGATGGATAGGGATGGATGGTTTCTCACTAGCCCTATGTTCCAAGACATGCCCTGGGGCCTCATGTGTTCATTTGACAACTGATAGTTCTGGGCATCAGCAATCAACCAGGCGCTGGAGGACACGTGGTGGATCAGATGGGCCCAATAGGGATGAACTTGGCTTCACATACCCCTTTGGTAGCAGGCTGGAGATATGTGGCACAGTAAAGCTGTGCTTGTACAATCAGTGTGTGTCAGCATCCCAAACACCTAGAAACAGTGAGCACGTTGGTGCTTCTGGGTGGTGTAACAAGCTTTCTCAAGTGTAGTCAGGCTTTCTTCTGTGGGACTGCCAGCTTCCCAATAATGACACAGAGACTTAATATTGATCATGAAAGCTTGGCCTTAGCTTAGGGTTTTTTCCAGGTTGTTCTTATGATTTAAATCAACCTGTCTCTATTAATGTACATTCTGCCATGTGGCTCGTTTACCTCTGTTCTGTACCGTATGTCCAACTTCTTCAGAGTCTCTGGCGAGATCCTTGCACCTAGATTCTTCCTTCTCTTCCTCTTTCTCCCCGGAAATCCCGCCTATCCTCTCCTGCCTAGCTATTGGCCATTCAGCTCCTTATTAAAGCAATCAGAAGTCACCTTAAGCAGAGACACATCTTCATAGTGTGCACAAATATTCTGAAACAGGGTGGGACGGAGGGAGAGGCTCATCTATAGTATTTTTCTTAGGCAGGGTCTTGCTGTAGACCCCAGGCTGGCCTCAAACACATGGCGGTCTTCCTATGTCAGCCTCTGAGTGCTGGAATTACACATGGGATCCATCGTGTCTGGCATGCTTACCTAACTTTTTCAGTTGATTTGTTTGTGCGTGTGTGTGTTTAAGAGAGTGAGGCAGGGGTGCCGTGGCACACATATGGAGATTCTAGGACAGCTCTCCGGAGTTGTTTCTCTCCTTCTACCATGGATTCCAGACTCAGCAGGCTCAGACGACAACTGGGTCCTCTCAACCACTGAGCCATTTCTTCAGCTCCAATAATAACTTTTAAAAGGAGATTCATGCATCTTTTTTTTTTCTTAGTATGTACTGAGGACCAGACTCAGGACTTTGTGCTTGCTCTACCGTTAAGCAAAATCTCTAACTCTTTGTCTCTCAGTTATATGATTAAGAAGTAGAGTAAAGCCGGGCGTTGGTGGTGCACACCTTTAATCCCAGCACTCGGGAGGCAGAGCCAGGCGGATCTCTGTGAGTTCGAGGCCAGCCTGGGCTACCAAGTGAGCTCCAGGAAAGGCGCAAAGCTACACAGAGAAACCCTGTCTCGAAAAACCAAAAAAAAAAAAAAAAAAAGAAGTAGAGTAAAAGTCAAAGTGTGTTGGTGTTGGGAAAGACCCAGGTGCAAAGTGACCAAGAGGAAGAACCTAGAACTCCCCGGGAGAGGGGACCTAGAAGAGGAAGAAGCTAGGAGGATGGGGGGAGGGGCTTCCTGGAAGAGGAAGAAGCTAGGAGAATGGGGGAGGGGCTTCCTGGAAGAGGACGCACTGGGTTGGGCTTGTTGGAGGGCAGGGAGACAGTAGCACGTCTAGGTAGCATGGCAGTTCAGTGCAGTCAGATAGGTTGGAGACAGCAGTCGATGAGGATTCAGTCCTACACTGTTCCCAAATTCTGGCATTGCACAGAGGTTGGCATGTACCACCACTGTGCCCCTTGGTCTCAGCTTCCTGGTAGTTTGTGAAAATCCCAGGCTTAGGTGCTCAGCCCTCAGTAGGTCCTGGGGGCACAGCTGCTCCTCCCTCAGGCTTCCTGCTTCTGCTTTTGACCAGGTGGTGCCTCCTGTGGTCACTAGCATTGACAGCCCCAGACTAGAGCTAGTCACATTGTGTTTAACCTTCATTTCCGGAGGAAACTACACACAACTGTGAATCTTGTTGAGCAGGGAATCTAGTTTTCATCAACTTAAAAATAACTTTCCGTGTATGTGTATGTTCCTGGGTATATGCACCACATGTATGCAGGAAACTGTCAAGATCAGAAGCATTGAATCCTCTGGAACTGTAGTTACAGGTGGTTGTGAGCCATTGTGTGGGTCCTGGGACAGAACCCAGATCCCCTGTAAGAGCAGTCAGTACTTTCAACCACCCAGCCATCTTCGCCCATCGTCAACTTTTCTTTTCATCTTTGGAGACATTTTATCTTTTGGGTTTTTTGTTGTTGTTGTTTTTTTGTTTGTTTTTTTTGTTTTTCCGAGACAAACAGCCGTGGCTATCCTGGAACTCACTCTGTAGACCAGGCTGGCCTCAAACTCAGAGATCCACCTGCCTCTGCCTCCCAAGTGCTGGGGTTAAAGGTGTGAGCCACCACACCTGGCTGAGACATTTTATCTTTTGAGACAGAGTCTTAACTTAGTTCTGGCTGGCCTAAAACTCACTATGTAGACCAGGCTGGCCTCTAATTCAGATCTGCCTGCACTCCCACCACAACTGGCAACTTTTTTTTTTTTTTTTTTTTTTTTTTTTTCTTTTTTCGAGACAGGGTTTCTCCGTGTAGCTTTGCGCCTTTCCTGGAACTCACTTGGTAGCCCAGGCTGGCCTCGAACTCACAGAGATCCGCCTGGCTCTGCCTCCCGAGTGCTGGGATTAAAGGCGTGCGCCACCACCGCCCGGCCAACTGGCAACTTTTTATGTGTTTGTTTATTGAGATAGAGTCTCATTAATGTAGCCCTGGTTGGCACAGAATTTGTTATGTAAAGCAGGCTGGCCTCAAAAATCACAGATTCGTCTGCCAGCCTCTGCTTCCTGAGTGCTGGGATTAAAGACACATCACCATGTTCAGCCTTATTTGGTTAGTTATTTTTATTGTTACAACATTTTGCTATGTAGCCCAGGCTGGCCTCCCAACTCATTATCCTCCTGCCTTAGATTCTCAGGTGCTTGGGATACACCACTTGCCCAATGCTATTAAGCCCTTTCTGAGGGCTATAAACAGACCCAACCTCCTATAACACACACACACACACACACACACACACACACACACACACACACCCCGCCCCCATCCCCAATGGATGCTCTGGCCATTTTCAAATGGGCTGCTTTGGGGCAAAAGGCACTTGCCCAGGCTGTCCTCTGTGGCCATCTGTAGACTGACACTCCCCTATGCTGTGCCTCTTCCAGACCATGTGACCAGAGAACTGCTGGACCGGATCCTGGCTATAATCCAAGGCTCCCACCAAAAGGCACTGGTGATGTAAGTAGATCCCAGATTTCCTCTGCCCTGCTAAGTGCAGGTGATTAAAAGGGAGGAACCTGGGTCCACTGAGGCACAGGACTGGGGATGGAGTCATCTAGTTGCTGAGAGCTTGGCTGAGAGCCCTCCAATAGGCTGCCTGGGACTCCTGACTCTCCTGGGCATCAGCCCCATGGCTGCCAGGACAGTCTAGCCAGCTGCCTGTAGATGGGACAGGAAAAGCCCTTGTCTTACAGACCTGTCCCTGAACATTATGTTCCAGGTGGGCACAGGAACATGACAGGGACAGCCTGCTGAGATGACAGGAACTGGCTCAGGGAACATGCTCAGAGGAAAAGCCAGAGCCAGGCCCTGTGCCATGGACCTGTAGCAGGAGTGCCAGGACTGAAATGGCTAGTGTACTCAAGCCAAGAGTCAGGCTTGGGGTGGGAAGGGCTGGGGCAGGAGCAAAGGGAAGCAGGATGAGGTTGGCCGGGCAGTAGGGACTCTGGACAGTTCTGAAACAGCACTGTGGTGTCACTGGGGACCCTGTGAGGAAGGCCAGGCAGGCTGTGAGGACAGTGTCTTGTGCCCACTGAACTAGGCCTTAAATAGCAAGGGATAGCAGCGCTAGAGGAAGAGTGAGCAGTTAGAGAGACCAGGAGGACACTCAAGGCCTGGATCTGGGGCATTTGTGGAGAGAGCCCTGGAACAGGGGTGGTATTGTGGCCCCTTGGGGTTGCACTCCTCAGATAAGGTGGCTGGGGGTGGAGCACAGTGCACAGGGAGGGGTCAGGATTGCCCAGCCTGTGATAAGTGAAGCCAGGGATTGACAGAGGATGCCTCTGGTGACTGAAAGGGAGCCTGCTCTGTAGATGGGTAGAAGACGGGGGTGGGGTGGGGTGGGTGATGGGTGAGGAATGTAGAGAACAAGGAAGAACCCTTCCGTGGTGGGACAGGTACCCCATACTGGCCTCCCATTCTGGCCCTCCTGTCTCCCAGGTACTCCAACCTGGACCTGAAGTCCCAGGAGGCCTATGAGATGGCTGTGCAAGGTGTGATCCGGCCCATGAACAAGTCCCCAATGCTCATCTCTGGCATCCGCTGCCTGCACTTTGCACCTCCCGAGTTCCTTTTAGGTAAGTCACTCAGGAAGCTGGAGTGATGAGATGGAGCCTGGGTTTGGCATGTGTGACATGCCAGAGCCAGCATACACTGCCCTGATTGGCTAGCCATGGGTGGCTTCTATCCACCAGGTCCAAGTTCAGCCTAACCCAGAGTAACAGCACAAAGGCTGCCCTCTGCCTCCTTTTTCTTCCCAAATCTGTGAAGCCAACCCTTAAGAAACAAAGACTGGGCTGGGCGGTGGTGGTGCACGCCTTTAATCCCAGCACTGGGAGGCAGAGGCAGGTGGATCTCTGTGAGTTTGAGACCAGCCTGGTCTACAGAGCGAGTTCCAGAGCTACACAGAGAAACCCTGTCTCAAACCTCCCACCCCACAAACAAAACAAAACATGGAGCAGAGACTGGATCTAGCAGCTCATTTCCAGAGCTGTCCATATTGTTAAAGGTCCCTCAGATGTGACTGTCACTTTCTGAGTCTTGCCCGGCCTCTTCTGTGTTCCATTGGCTTCTTCCGTGGTCACTCCCCAAAGCCCCCCGTGGTAAGCCCTACATGAAAGTGCCGCCTTTGTGCCCCACTCCCAGTGCTTGAAGAGACCAAGTGTAAGCAGAGCTGCGGGAAGCCCAGCTTGCTCATAGCTTCACAGCTCAGCCGAGGGATCCAGAGCTGGGATCCACACGACTGCCGTGCTCCAGATCCTCCCCCAAGCTAAAATGCATCTCCTGAAGAGCGTTCCTGTGGAGAGGAGTCCAAGGGCTGTGGATCCAGGTCAGCTTGGTCCCTGGAGCTATTGCTGACAGTCGTGTCTGTTCATGTCTGTGCTCCACAGAGGTGCAGTGTATGCATGAGACGCAGCAGCAGCTGAGGAGGCTGGTGCATGAAATCGGCCTGGAGCTGAGGACCACTGCTGTCTGCATGCAAGTGCGGCGCACTCGGGATGGCTTCTTCAGGCTGGATGATGCCCTCCTGAGAACGCAGTGGGACCTGCACAGCATCCAGGATGCCATCCAGGCTGCAGCCCCCCGGGTGGCAGCAGAGCTGGAAAAGAACTTGAGACTAAGGTTGGGCCACCAGCAGCTCCCCAGTGCTGGGCAGCCTTGTGGCTTCAAGGACCCAAGCTCCACTTTGGGGGTGGAAAGCTCTGTGGGGCAGTGAATTGCCCGGATGTGGGTGGGCAAAGACAAAGGCTTTTTACAAGTCAGAGCTGATGACCTGCAGAGAGTGACCTCAAGGGCCTGAGCAGTGCCCACGCCTGCCATCCCAGCAAGACAGAAAAAGGGAAAAAGGGAGTCTTTCTACTTGAGACACAGACTAACTGCAGAGATGAGCCGTGTGTGGCTGCAGGGCCTATCATCTTGGCTATTTGAGAAGCTCACGCTAGAATCTTGACAGTTTAAGGCCAGCCTAGGGTTACACAGTGAAACCGTGTCTCAAAAGTCAAATCAGAGTCAGACCTGTAATTGAAGCACTCCAGAGGTAGAAACAGAAGATCAGGAGTTCAAGGTCATCCTGGCCACAATGAGTTTAAGCCAGTCTGGGCTGTTTCCAGTGTTTAGTTTTTCACAGAGATGGGGAATGTCACCCCAACACATAATGACCACTGGTGATTTATTTAGATTCATATGACTGATTTAGCTGAATGTATTTATACCCTAGGGAAAAGTCTTTTCACTGTTTCAAGGTGGTGTCTCACACCTGTGATCTCAGTACTAAGCTGAGGCAGGAGGATGACTCTGAGTTTGAGGCCAGCCTGAACTTTCTGGAGTACTTTATAGTACATGTCAGTATTTAATCCTTTGGCCAGTCATAGTGGTTACAGACCTGTAATCACCACGTGGGTGGTGGAGGCAGGGGGATCAGGAATTCAAGGTCATCTTTGGCTACATGAGTTCTAGGGTACATGAAACCCTATCTCCAAAATAAAAAGCCCAAAATTACTTTTAAAAGGTGTATATTTATGCGTGTGAGTGTTTGCATGTGTGTTGTGTGTATGCACCCCATGCATCATGAAGGCTAGAAAAGGGCAGAGCCCTGGAGCTGGACATGCAAGCAGTGTGAGCCACCACAGGGATGCTGGGAATGGACCACTGGTCCTCTGGAAGAGCAGCCAGTGTTCTTAACCACTGACTCATCTCTCCAGCTTCCTGAATTTAATCTAATCCCTTGCCGTATGTAACTAACCACTCTGGCTGTGAACAGTTACAGACTGATAATTGTTTGTGTCTACAGTGTAAAAAAAACAGCGGAAAAGCAGGGGCTGTGCGCAGTCTCAGCATGGTGCTGATGGAAGGCTGCTGCGGAGAAGACACACACAAAAGGAGTTGTTGTTTTTGGTTTTTTTTTTTTTTTCTTCGAGACAGGGTTTCTCTGTGTAGTTTTGATGACTGTCCTGGAACTCACTCTGTAGCCCAGGCTGGCCTCGAACTCACAGAGATCCACCTGGCTCGACCTCCAAGTGCTGGGATTAAAGGCGTGCGCCACCACCGCCCGGCTACAAGTCATCTATTTTTTATGAGCCCCTGAGACCAATTAGTGTGGGACACATGCATGGGTATGGGGCCATCCACAGTCTACTATGAGCTACCCTCCTGAAGAAAAATGGCTCTCCCTCTGTAACCATCTCTCCAGCGGCCTACCAATCACCTATGGGGCTCAAGATGGCGGGTCCCATTAACCCCTTCCATCCTTGCTGAGTGTTGACTGGCTTGATCTTATTGTGCAGGCAGCTAAAGCTGCTGTGAGACTATGTCATGCCCAGAAGACATTGTCCCAGTAGTGTCCCCAATCTGGCCTCTCTCACCTTGCTGCTCTCTCTCCTGTGACGTGCCAAGCCCTGAAGCAGAGCGTGTGGTATAGATGTCCCATTTAGGGCAGTCCCTCCACAGTCTCTCTGCACTTTGAACGTCCATGTTAAATCTCTTGTTGATTGCTGTCCCCCGAATGGAGAGTGACGAGTTCCTGATAAGGTCTGAGAGCCGCCCTGGTCTGTTTGTGTGAAGATAGATATTTAGAGGGCGGTTGAACAAGACAGTAGTCGTAGCTTCTCTCCTAGGACCTAGGACCTCTTCAGCCATGAATTCTTGGTCAGATTTACAATGCCAGGCATGAGCCACTCCTGTGGAGTGGGCTTCATGTCTGAACAGGAAATGGTTGGTTACCTCCATCATATGGATACCACTGTTGCACTAGTACACATATATCTAGCCAATATGGTCTCTCTTTTAATTTATTCATTTTGTGTGTGTGGCTATTTTATCTGCTTGTATGTCTGTGCACTGTGTGGACCAGAAGAGGGTATCACATGGAGATTGTAGTTACAGATGGTTGTGAGCCACCACGTGGTTGCTGGGATTTGAACTCTGGTACTCTGGAAGAACAGCTGATGCTCTTAACCTTTGGGCCATCTCTCCAGCCAGCCAAGATGGTCTTTTATTGTGGCTGGAGGATTCACAGCTACACAAGACTGTTGGCTGACTTTTCTCCCCCAGCGGCTTGGGTAGCACCTTCCAGCGATGTGAAAGGAAGTTTCCAGGTCAGTTTCACCTTGATTTCTTCTATCACCAGAGTGCAGTGTCTTCAGCAACAAGGTCTTACTGTCATGTTCTGGTGGGCAACCAAGAGCAACAGCATTAGCTTGTACTGTTTGGGGATCTTGGGACCATCGTGACCAGCCATCCAAAGGGAGGTCCCACACTTGACACTGGCATTTTACCTTAATAACCTATGGCTTCTGGGACAGAGTTTTAGCCCCTGTGCAGTGTACCTCCATGCAAGCTCTTTTTAAATGTATACATTTATATATATAAATTATACATATATAATTTTTAATTGGTTGTTTGTTTTCTGAAGCAGGGTTTCTCTGTGAAACAAGTCTTTATTGGGGGTTAAGGGGGTGCATGTGTTTGGAGGCCAGAGGTCACATAACCCTGGCTATCCTGGAACTCACTCTGTAGATTAGGCTAGCCTTGAACTCTCAGAGATTTACCTGCCTCTGCCTCCCAAGTGCTGGGATTAAAGGCGTGTACCACCATACCTGGCTCAATTATATTTTTTAGTAAGCTTATAAAATGAGTTTTTCTGTGGCTTTTCAAATATCCTTAATGTTAGTAACCCCTCTCCCCGTCACCTAGGGACTTTTTAGAAGCTGTTTTCTCACTGAGTTCATTTCTCTATGCTATAGATACTTTGACCCCACATACAGATGCTTTTTGGCTTTCTTTGATAGTATTACCTTGTATTTGGAGAAAGCCTATCATCCCAGCACTGAGAGGCAATAGCAGCAGGATCAGAAGTTCAAGGTTCTCTTCAGTGGTACAGTGAGTTTGAACCAGCAAACAACAAAACAAGTCTTTATTGAGGGTCGGGGTGGGGGTGGGGGGTCCATGTGTTTGGCGGCAGAGGTCACATTGTCTCTTCCTCACATGTTCCCCACTTTGCTTTTGGAGACAGGAACTCTCACCGAACCTGGAAATCACCAATTCAGCCAGACTGGATGGCCAGGAAGCCTCAGAGATCTCGCTGTCTCCACCTCTCTTGAGCTGGCATTACAATACACCTTTCCCAGCTTTTTCAAACCATGATACTGAGGATCTGAGCTAAGGGCTTAGGTCATCATGCAAAGCATCATGGGCATTTTCACCAACTCTGTCTCCCTTTATTTTTTGAGTCAGGGTGTTACTCTGTAACCCAGACTGGCCTAAACTTGCATCAATCCCCCTGCCTCAGCCTCCTGAGTGCTGGGTTCACAGGTGTGAGCTGCTGTACCAGCTTCATCTCCATTAGCCTGCTTATGCTCCCCTAGGTCTAAAAGGAGGCCATGCTCACATTCTCCCCCTTATCCTCACCTTCAAAGGGAAGTGCTGAGATGTGTCTTGTCCATGCTTTCCATGTGGCTATGGGTCACCTGTAGAAACTGGCCCTGACCACCATGACATTTTACCTTGCCATGGTGGCCTTCACAGCAGCTTGCTGCATAAGCAATGTGTGCTCAACGGGCTCCCAGCTGGGAGACCTCACACACTCAACTTCCCCATCCCTGCAATGGGATAATAACTGCCCGTCTTGTGAGGTTACCGTGGGCAGATGAAATCGGGTGTCAGGTGCTGTGGTACAGCGGGTATGAGGTGTGTACACTGTTCCAAGCACTGACTTCAGAGCCGGAACCATGACAGAAAGATGCACTCTCAGGCCTTCCCTCCAATTCTTGTTTCTGTGGTGTAAATGATCTGCCAGGTAGATATTTGACAAGTAGAACCTCAGGCAGGCAAGTCGATGATGTAAGCCATGCTGATAGTGTGTGGCAACGCTGGCCCCTTCTGCAATCCTTGAGATGACCCATAATCTCCGTCTTATCAGAGAGGCCCCAGTGGAGGGGCAGCGAGCGAAGTATCTGACCAGGGACAGACTAAGCAAATGTCACAGCCAAGAGGAGCCCAGAGACAAGGTGGCTTAGTGCAGTATCTCCTGGGTGAGGCTCCCGAACAGAACAAAGGTAGCAAGACACTGCCGTGAAGTGCAATAGGCGATGGACTTTGACCAGCAGTGCTCTGCAGAATCACCTCCAGTCTCAGATGCACTCCCACGTTACAGGAAACTGGGTACCTTTGTACTATCGACATTATCTGAGAAGAGCATTAGGAGGTTAGTGGCTGGGTGCGGTAACATGCACCTCTAGTCCTGGTGCTGCGATAAAAGCTGAACTAAAAGGATCGTGAGTTCAAGGCCAGTCAGTGCCCTGGTCTCAGAAAGTCTGTTAAAGGCCTAGAGAGACGGCTCAGCAGTTAGGAGTGCTGTCGCTCTTCCAGAGGACCTGAGTTCAGTTCTCAGCACCCATGGGTTGTTTGCAACCATCTGTAACTCCAGCTCCAGGGGATTTAATGGCCTCTGCTGGCCTCCATGGGCCTCTACACACATGTGCCATATACATAAAAACACACAAACATATACTTAAATTAAAAAGACAATCTTAAAAGAGACCTTGTCTCAAAACAACAGAACCCAAAAGAACACACTTGAGTGCTAACCTTTGGATTCTGACTCAGGTCTGAGATTCCTCCTAGAAACCTACATTTCAGCAAATTTACTCAGTGAGTCTGATTCTAAAGATTTCAGAAACAGGGGTTGGGGATTTAGCTCAGTGGTAGAGCACTTGCCTAGCAAGCGAAAGGCCCTGGGTTCAGTCCTAAGCTCCAGAAAAAAAGAAAAAAGAAAAAAAAAAAAGATTTCAAAAACAGAGGCACTGGGTGTGGTGGTCCCTATCTATCTCCTCAGCACTCAGGAGATGGAGTCAGGGATCAAAAGACTAAAGTCATCTTCAGGTGTGCAGAGTTGGAGGCCTGCGTGGACTACATGAGGTCCTGTCCCATAAAGGATGGATAAATATAACCCTACAGGGCCATTAGGGACTGCCTCCTGGTGTCTTGGGGAAAGTAAAACCATAAACTGAGTAGCTTAAGGCAAGTAGAACTCTCCAGCTGGGGGATAGAGAGATCGCTCAGCAGTTAAGAGCACTTGCTGCTCCCCCAGAGGACCAGAGTTCGGTTCCCAGCCGCCTGTAACTCCAGTTCCAGGGGATCAGATGCCGCCTTCTGGCCTCCTTACTACCCACACATGTGGCATACACACAGACACACAGACACACCACACATACACTTAAGATTTTTATTTTTTTAATGGGGGTTGGAGAGATGGCTCAGTAGTTAGGAGCATGTGCTGCTCTTGCAGAGAGAGCTCTTGGGTTTGGTTCCCAGCACCCACATGATGGCTCACAAACATAACTCCAGTTTCAGATGATCCAGTGTCCTGTTTTAACCTCCTTGGACACCAGGGACATAAGTGGTGTACATACACACATACATTCAGGCAAAACAATTATACACGTAAAATAAATCTTTCAAAAAATTATAAGTCCAGCATGATGACATATGCTTTTAATCCCAACACTCAGGAGGCAGAGAAAGGAGGATCTCTGAGTTTGAGGCCAGCCTGGTCTACCTAATGAGTTCCAGACCAAAGCTACATAGAAGTCTTGTGCCTGGTGTGGTGGCTCACACCTTTAATCCCAGCACTTGGGAGGCAGACCCAGAAAAACATACATACATACATACATACATACATACATACATACATACATAAATAAATAACAAATAAATGAATAATAAACATAAACAAACAGATAATGGGGTGGCTAAGGGGCCAACTTGGGATGGAAGCAGGGCACAGGGTGTCAGTGGGTCCAGTGGCTGGTGACCTGGGGTCCAGCATCTGACCTTTCCCCTCCACAGCATTCATGGAATAGCATCTGACCATTCCCCTCCACAGCATTCACACGGAGCAGCTTGCCTTTATTTGTCCAAATAATAAAATCTACTAAGTGGGTATGGTGGTGCAGCCTCTAATCCTGGTTGCTGTGGAGACAGAGGCCAGAGGATGGCAGATTCAAGGCTAGCCTGGGCAACTTAGTGAGATTCACTCTCAAACGTGAAGGCCAGGTATGTGTAGCACACATCTGCAATCTGGGAACTTGGGAGGTGGAGACAGGAGGATCAGGAGGTCAAGTCCTTTGCAGCTACATGCATACTTGGTGCATCTCAGGTCCCAGTGAAAAACCTGCCTCAAATTAAAAAACAAGAAAATCAAGGCAGGGCTGGTGGGATGGCTCTGTAAGCAAAGAGTGACTGTCATCCCAGGAACCACGTGGCTGGCAGAAGGAGAGAATGGCCATGACAAGCTGTTCCCTGACCTCCACACACTCACCGTGGCATGCAGGTACACACACCACAACAGATAAAGTGTATTGTGTTTGGTGTGCCTGTGTTGTGTGGATGAACAACCCTTACACAGGTAAGCACATGCTCCACCAGTGAGTCCCATAGCAATTTGTGTTGTTTTGTTTTCAGGCAGGGTTTCTCTCCGTTTTCCTGGCTGTCCAGGAAGTTGCTATGTAGACCTGACTGACCTTGAACTCACAGAGATCTGCTTGCCTTTGCCTCTGGAGATTAAAGTCTTGTACCAGCATGCCCAGCTCCAGTGGCCAGTTTTTTGTTTTTGTTTTGCATAATTGTATATAATTGCAACTTGTTTCTTGGATTTAGCAATGATTTGTGGCTATTTCCCATTTTCCCACCAGGCCTAGGCATTCATTTGCAGAGTCCTTTAGGGTGATTAGAGAATTGGGCCATTTTGAGAAGCTATCTACATAGCTCTGACCTCTTCCTTCCTTGGGCAACTTCCTGTTGAGCAACTGTTGCCCAGGATGAGTAGCTTTCTCAAAGGCCTGGGCTCCAGTCAGTTCATGAACAGCACTGGACAAATGTTTATAGTCAGTTCTTCTTACTGTTGTGGGCTCTGGGAATATGTAAGCACACAAGCCCGCCGAAACCCAGTGCAGGAGAGAGAAGGTAGCTGTGTCTCATAGTCATAAAAACTGATTCTTTGACTAAAGGCCTGAAGACAGTGAACAGAGCCAAGAGATACAGGTGATTCATCTGGGAAAGACTGAGCTATTGCTGAGTGGCTCCATGGCTGGGACGTGAGGATCACTTGAGGCCTTTCAAACCTGATGGGCAGGTAGTAGCTGTTCTCATAGAGGGTGGCCTGGAACCCCAGCTCTTGGCTTGACTCAGAAGCCCTAATGACCTGCTGTGGCTTCTGTGCATTTGATTTAAGGTGAGCCCAGACTTAGCGCTAGCCTAACCATGGCTCTTCTTTCTGAGGTTCTGACGCATTGGACTTTGCTGATCTTGTTATCAGCAGGCTGGGGTGGCTTCAAGAGCACGTGAGTGAGGACACTTATTAATAACGCTGTCATTAACTTTGGATGAGTGCTAATTGGCGTTTGTGTATCATGTGGGTTATTCACTCCATTGTCCAGAGCAGGTTGTGTGATTAACCTCAGTTTAACCTGTATATTTTCTACATATGCGCCCCAGAGGAGAGCAGATCTTCGGCTCAGAGCCCCATGGATCCTGGCCAGATCGATGAGTAATGGGTGTGGCGCCTCAGCCAGTGTGCTATAGAGGCCAGGGAAGCTACACTCAGTGTTATCCACCTACACGGTGATTCTGTGGGCAAGGACACACAGAACTCACCAACACAGCTGGTCTGTCTAGCTGCCTTCAGAGAGTGCCTGTGAGCACTGGAATTACAGGCAGGTTACCACATCCAAGGTGTTGTTCTGGGGATCCAAACTCTAGCCCTCACGTTGGCTGTTTTGGTAACAAGCTCTTCAATTGGGGTGCCATTTCCCCAGTCCCTAGAGACTTCTTTTTCTTTCTCCTCTCTCCTCTCTCCCCTCTCCCCTCTCCCCTCTCCCCTCTCCCCTCTCCCCCCCCCTCTCTCTCTCTCTCTCTCTCTCTCTCTCTTCTCTCTCTCTCTCTCTTCTTCCTTCCTTCCTTTTTTTTTTTTTTGAGACAGGGTTTCTCTGTGTAGCCCCAGCTGTCCTAGAACTCACTGTGTAGACCAGACTGACTTCTAACTCAGAGATGCCTTTGCCTCCCAAGTGCTGGGACCAAAGGGGTGCACCGCCATGCATGGCCTTAGACTTTATTTTAGATAGGACCTCAGTATGTAGCTGTGGCTGACCTGGAACTTTCCATACAGACTATGCTGGCCTCAAACTCACAGAGATCCACCTGCCTCTGCCCCCAGAGTGCTTGGATTACAGGTGTACACCACCACTGCCTTAAGTTGGGTTTCTTACCTTGAGTGGTTCACAACCACTTGTAACTTCTGCTCCAGGGAATCTGGTGCCTTCTTTTGGCCTCTGAGGGTATCTGTACATATGTGAGCCCACTCACTCCTATACAGATACACTATTTTTTTTTTATATCTTGAAAAAATTCTTAAAACAACAACAAAACCCACCAGCAAACACATTAACAAACTCATCCACTTCCAAGTTTGCCAGTCACCTGCCTGGGTGACATGTGTGGAGGAGGGGTGTGGCCCTGAGTTTGGGACCTTTCTTCCTCTAGTGTGACCACCTTCCCAACATGGACTTCAGTCCCAGCTAAGGACTGCTTCAATGGGTGGTCTTCTTTTACTTTGGTTGGTTGATTTTGTTTGTTGTTTTTTGAGACAGGCTGGCCTTCAACTCCTGATCCTCCTGCCTCAGCCTCCCAAGTGCTGGGATTGCAGATGTGCACCACCAGCCTGGTTCAATGTCCATTTCCATCACCTGGAACTTAACCCATGCAAGCCCAGGCCCCCTTCCCCTGAAAGCTGCTCTTCTGTGGACCAGAACTTGGTGAGGGCTGGAGAGATGGCTCAGGGGTTAAAAGCACTTATGCTCTGTGGAAGGCCCGTTTGGTTCCCAGCACACACATAAGACAGCCTACAGCTACCTATCCTCCGGCTCTAGAAGGAACTGAGTCCTCTGGTCTCCACGGGCACCAGGACCCATGTGCACATGACGTGCACACAAAACACACACACACACACACACACACACACACACACACACACACACACACACAATTTTAAAATAAAGTTTTAAAAAGCTTGGTGAATGAACAAACAAATGATTGAATAAATAAATAAGGCTGAACGGCCACTGGACACCTGTAGCTCATTGTCTCAGCAGGCTCCTACCTCACTTCTCCCTAGCTCTGGGCTGTCGGCTCATTAAGATCCCACGGTCATTGCCCCAGGGCCTGAAATGTGCTTGGAACACACAGGGCCCCTGTCTTAACCCCGAGCTGACATTTACTGGTGTCTGGGCAGTAAGGCCAGCCTGAAGTGGCCACCGTAGGCAGCTTTTCTAGATGGTGAGATGAAGCCATCATTGCTGTCCACGCTGAGCCGCGTCTTCAGCCACAGGCGAACAAGCCAAAAGCTGTGTTAGTCTTTCTCATTGTGACAAATGCCTGAGAAAAGCCACTTAAAAGGTGGCACAGTGGTGCATACCTTCAACCCCGGCACTCCAGAGCAGGCAGACTGGGCGCTGTGAGTTTGAGGCCACACACAGTGAGGCCTTGTCTCAAATAAACAACTTAAGCGAAGGTTTATTTCTGTTCACAGTTTGAGGGTGTAGGCCGTCATGGCATGGGAGGCAGGGTGGTAGGACTGTGAGGGACTGGTCACATTGCATCCTCAGTCAGCAAAGAGGGATGGACCCTTGTGTTCATCTTTCTCCTGTCTTGGACACCCCCCCCCCAAATAAAAGCAGGTGGGATGGTACTGCTCACATTCATGTAGGTCTTCCTTCCCTCAGTTAAACCTTCCTGGAAGGGGCTGGAGAGATGGCTCAGTGGTTAAGATCACTGGCTCTTCTTCCAGAGGTCCTGAGTTCAATTCCCAGTAACCACAAGATGGCTCACGACCATCTATAGTGGGATCTGATGCCCTCTTCTGGCCTGCAGGCATACATGCAGACAGAGCACTCACATACATAAATAAGCTACATAAACTTTTTTCTATTTCAAATTTTTTTTTATTAATTTTACATACCAACCACAGATCCCCTTCTCATTTCACCCCTACCCCCGCTTCCCCCTTTGGCCTACCCTATATAAACTTAAAAAAAAAAAAAACAACTTTCTGGATACCCCCTCAGCCACAGTCCTGTTTCCATGAGGATCCCAAATCTAGCCAAGTTGACAAGATTAACCAGCACTTCAGGAATGGTGGCCTATACCAGTAATTCCAGCACTCAGGAGTCTGAGGCAGAATTGTAGGCTTGAGTCCAGTCTGGGCTACATGAGGAGACATTCTCAAAAACCAGAAAAGCAAACAAATCCATATCTACCATGTCAGTACCCCACTTCCCTTACACCCTCTGGTCACCTCTGTTGACCCACCCTGATCATCCTGGTCAAAGATCAGGCCTTCTCCCAGAGATGGGCTGACTGGAGGGCAGACATTAGTCACGCCTAACGTCTGGTCTGACAGACGGTGGCTGAGGCGGCTGTGGGGTGGTGGAGGCTGAGACAAGCATCTCAAATGGGCAGCCAGGGTGTGATTGGTCAGTCTGGTACTGATCTGGAACCTCCAGGCCCCCTTGCAGTCTTCAGAGTGGGCTGGCAGTCCTTTTTCCTTCACGGTCCCACTTCTGACCCCATCCACGTACTTTTTTAAATCCTGGTAAATAGGAAGTCAGAGGAGCCCCAGAGATGACAAAACAGGCCCGGCTCTTCCCTGGCCAACCAGCTGGGCAGGTTTGCTCATGTCAGGGGAAGGGTGATGGAGCAAGTCAGCTCCAGGGTAAGGAAGGCAGCCAAGAACCCCCAGGGTCTGTGAGGTGTCATAGGAGCAGCAAGATCAGATCTCTTCTGGGTGGTGGAGAGTTTTGTGTTGGGAGGTGGGCGGGTTGGCGAGAGGATTTGTCAGGACATTGTGATCGGTGACTGGAAGCTTTTTTATAAAGGTGCCAAGGACTATGCAGCAGAGGTGAAAGATCCCTTAACATCCAGGGAGACTGGGCCTGGGGGCACAGGCCGCAGGCTGAGACAAGAGGATCATAAATTCAAGAGCAGCTTGGATGACAGAGTGAGTTCAAGGCCCTACCCAGTCTCAAAATAAAAATGAAAAATGACTAGGGCTTTAGTTCAGTAGTAGAGCATTTGCCTGGCAAGCATAAGGCCTTGGATTCAGTACCTAGTACTACAAACGAATACCCACAGAAGCTGGCCTGGTGGAATAGGCCTGTATGAGGCTGAGGCAGGAGGATCACACATTCAAGGCCAGCCTGGGTTACAGGGTGAGTTCAAGACCCGCTTTGGCAACTTGGCAAGATGCTATCTCAAAGTGAAACTGAAAAAGAAACCTGGGATGGCACCTCAGCAGTAAAATGTTTGCCTAGCACGTGGAAAGCCCTGAGACTGGGAACATGGTTCAGTAGGTAGTGCTTGCTCTACAAGCTCGAGGGCCTGAGTTCAGATCCCAGCACCCATGTAAAAGCCAGTGCGGCAGCGTGCACATGCCCTATGAATGCCAGCCTCTGGCTTCCACAAGTACCTACATACACACGGCACACATTCATAGCACACACACACACACACACACACACACACACACACACACACAACTACAAAATGAATCTTCAAAAAAATTGTGGTGTGTGTGTGTAGGCTTGTCTGTATGAGAGCATGTATAGACACTAGAGGTTTACACCCTAGAGGTGGAGTTATCAGCAGTTGTGAGCCACCATATGTGTGCTGGGAATCAAACTCAGTACCTTGTAAGAGCAGCCATAGTGTATTGCCAGTGGCCATGTCAGAAGAGCAGCAGGTGGCAAGTGAACTTCAGGAGATCAGCCCACCAGGAGGCAAAGTTCAGATGGGTGAATCTCTTAGGTAGGCAAGGCCCTGAGGGCTTTGGCTCCAGAATGTCTCTACCTTTCCATGTTTGCTGCTGCCGTCTTTCTCTGGTGTCTGGCATGGTGTGGATGGATGTGGAGGGATCCCCACTGCCTTTAATGCAGTGTGATTATCTCATGGAAGT
The DNA here is from genome assembly GCA_902168425.1 of Peromyscus attwateri. NCBI lineage: Eukaryota > Metazoa > Chordata > Mammalia > Rodentia > Cricetidae > Peromyscus > Peromyscus attwateri. The sequence continues at coordinate 10,066 of CABHPP010120042.1, read as the reverse complement.
ATCCCATTCTACTGGACATTTTTATGATTATGAAGATGATTTCCTCTTAAACTGTACTGTTTAATCAAAGCAATAATTTTATACAATCGTGTTAGTTTAAATAGAACTTTAATGATTAAGGGTTTTTAACAACTGTAGTAAGGGATTGTGATAGAGGTTAGTTTAGTGGGAGAATTAATACAGATAAAGGCAGGATATAGTGTTGCCCCTGATAAAGCAGGGGCTGCAGAGGACAGAAAATAAGGACAAGGAAGTGTCACACAGCTAGGGCTTGAGTTTCTCTTCAGGAGCCTATCGACTGTGGCTTAGGTTAATGATTAAGGAAAACAACTGAGTCCCAGAAGCTAGGCTAGCTCAAGTTCTTTCAATCTTAATGTTGGGAGATGTGTTCACGGGTTTCGGTCCATCGCAGCTAAAACAAAGCTTTAAACAATGACTTAAGGTTAGGTTAAGATGTTTTTGCTAACAGCTTTGAGGTAGAAAATCCTGGGAAACAATTTAAAGTTTAAAAGGCATACTTTTAATAGTTGAGTGAGGGACTCTTGAGGTCAGGGATCAAAAACAGTGGCACTCTGGCTATTGCTGGCTGAGGTATCTCTCTTGCTCGGATGAGTTGGTGATCAAAGGTGATGATTAGTTCCTTGAACCTATTTCTGCCCTCAGCCTCCTGATATAAGAAACTGTGGCCAGGTGGTGGTGGCGCACACCTTTAATCCCAGCACTCGAGAGGCAAGAGGCAGGCGGATCTCTGTGAGTTCGAGGCCAGCCTGGTCTACAGAGCGAGATCCAGGAAAGGCGCAAAGCTACACAGAGAAACCCTGTCTCAAAAAACCAAAAACAAATCCAAAAAAAAAAAAAAGAAACTGTGGATGAGTGGGTGTCTACCCTGTGGATTTAAAGTAGAGCCGACTGATTGTTTACAAAAATTTCAATTTGTGATTCTTTTAGGATTTCTATAAGATTACCTTTTGAGATAAATAATAAAGTGATTGATCCTTTCTTTGTAACTGCAAAATGCAGCCTGCCAGTAAAAGACCTGGCTGAGAAAAAATACCTTGCTTGCTTACACTCTGTTAATCCATAACAAGTTGCTTGGACATGAATGTATGTGGGTTCTTAGGGATAATTTGTTTTTCATCTATAATATGTAAAATGTTTAATCATGTAAGGGAAATGGGAAACGTTATTTTTTTTTTAACTTGTATTCATTCACTTAAAAATAGAATGTAACCACATTGTAATTTTTCTTTGCTTGAAAGATTTTGCTGGGGTATATAAGCTGTAAGGGAAAAAATAAAGACGTGAGAAGGAAGACATCAGGAAGGAGTGAGGAGGAGTTGTCAGGAAAGAAGAAGAAGGGAAACATCAGGGCAGAAGAACAGAACAGAGAAAGAACAGAGTAGAACAGGCAACAGAAAGAGTAATGAAAAGAAAAAGAAGCTTTTATCCCTCGGAAGTCTGTGTGTTTTTCTCGCCGGACTCTGCATCTCTGACCTGCGGGGGGGCTGGACCCTCTGCAGCAGCCAGTGCTCTTAACTGCTGAGCCATCTCTCCAGCCCCAGACACGGCATCTAAGAAGCATGGCAGAGGTTTTCCACGAAGACCTCACACCTAAGGGGCCAGAGAAGTTGTACATTCTCCCTCCCTCCACACCTCCTTCCCTTAGAAGTAAACTAGGCATCTGGTCACGGTTCTAGGACTTGGGAGATGGAGAAAAAAGGATAAGGAGTTCAAGGACATCCTGGGATACATAAAACCTATCTCAGCTAGACAGTGATGGCGCACGCCTTTAATCCCAGCACTCAGGAGGCAGAGTCAGGAGGATCCCTGTGAGTTCAAGGCTAGCCTGGGCTACAGAGTGAGTTCCAGGAAAGGCTCCAAAGCTACACGGAGAAACCCTGTCTCAAAACAAAACAAAACAAAACAAACAAACAAACAAACAAAAAACCAAAACCAAAAACCAAAAAAACAAAAAAACAACCTATCTCAAGACACCCCATTCCAAATAAAGGGTCTTGCTATGTAGCCCTGGCTCTCCTGCTTTGTAGACCAGCTCACCTAGAACTCACAGAGATCCGCCTGCCTCTGCCTCCCAAATGCTGGGATTAATGGCGTGTGCCACCACCGCCAGCTGTTCTTTTTTAAGGCTGACTTCTGCTGGGGAGGCAGCTCTGGAGTCAGATAGCTACACATCTGTGTAGTGTGCCTCACGCTCTGCACCTCAGCTGGCTCAGTCTGGAAATGGGGTGCTCCACAGGATCTTACGCCACTGTCGGGCCAGTGAGATGCCTCAGGTGGGATGCAGAGCCAGGTGAGCCACAGAGTTGTGTAAATGTTGGTTATTGCAGTTCTCAACCGTTGTCTGCTGAAACCTTCAGCTTGTAACTGATTTGGGTGAGTGACTGTCACCCTTCACCTCTTCCTTCGCCTACCTGACAAGGACCTTTCCTCACCATGCCTCCAGTGATCAGGCTTGGAGGCTCCACCTCCTCCTCACTACAAGACACTGGGTGCCTGGCCCGGCCACTTCTGTCACTGGTGTGAGCCTCTCTGGTGAGAAAGGCTGCATAGGGTGAGATTTGATGGTCCCACCCCGTGACACTCAGAAATGACACCTTCTGGTCATCTGGGATAAGTGGAGATTATGTTACACTTTTGTTTTGGAGCTCTATAGGTTCAGGATGAGACATATAAAAATTTTCATATTTAAAGAAAAATTTAATTAAAAAAAATATATATGGGTTTGTATACATGAGTTCAGTGCTCACAGAGGCCAAAAGAGGGTGACAGATTCCTTGGAGCTGGAGTTACCACTGGATGGAGGCTACGGATGCTGAGAGCTGAACCCTGCTTCTCTGAAAGTGCAGCAAGTGTTCTTAACCACTAAGCCATCTCTCCAGCCCCTTAGAGGGATGCTGGGCTGCAGGCTTTGGACTGAACACCAGCCCAACTATTACATTTTGAGATAAGTTCTCTACACGCTATCTAGGCTGGTCTTGATCTCTGGGCTGAAGCAATCAATCTTCCTTAGCACTCAGCTGGGATAATTTATTTTATTTTTGGACAGGGCCTTGATATGTAAAGAGGGCAGCTCTCGTTCTTCCTGCCTCAGCTTCTGGAGTTAGAATTACAGGTGTGAGCCCCCATACTTGGCTCTGAAATATTTTCAAGCAGGTTTTACACTAGATACATGTCTGTGTGTACATGCCCTATCCATCAGCCTCTAGTTTCCAACCAGCTGGCTCTTTACTTCTTGTTACTGGTAACTTCAGACTCCTGGAAGGGAAGCTGAGAGATCCAGCTTGTGGCCACTAGCCTGGCAGGCCTGCATCTACCCAACCCAGGGGGCCCACAGAAGGGATGCCGTCCAGCTGTTAGGCACATCTCTGAGTGGACACTGCCCCCTTGAGGCTAGTGCCTGCCATGGCACAAGAGAAAGCTGTTCTCACACAGAACTAGAGGTGTTTTCCTTCAGCACACTTGGTACAGAGCCTGGCTAGGATGTAATTGGGTGAGGCTCTTGTCTCATTCCAAGGGTCTGACTGGACCAGCCTGCCTGTCATTACTCCACTCACTTTTCGCCTAAATGGAATTCCTGCGTCTTGGGTCCAGGGGATCCTGTCTCTGGCTTCTGTACATACTGTCTCTAGCCGAGACTGTCCACAGCCCTGCAGTCTGTCTGACTTTCTACCGTACAGACAGCAATGTTTCTCCCCACTGGATGTCCCCTAAGTGTCTCATACTCTTGAAATAAAATGACATCTCTCTTTTCTGTTTTGATGCTGGGAATTGAACCCAGAGCCTTGTGTCCAGTAGACAACAATGTAGCCACTGAGCTACATTCTTAGCACCACCCCCATGACATTTTTTTGAGACAGGGTCTCATGTATCCCATGGTCCAGGCCTTCATGTTGGAAGATGTGAGGCCCTCCCCGTTGATGTAGGAGGTAGACTAGGAGAGACAATATCTCACATGGAGATTCTCTGCCACCTTCAATGTCTAATCCCTTCAGCCTCCTTACTTCCCCCTTAACTGGCAGAATCTGCTTTCCTGCCCACCTTGGACCTCTCCTCTCACACCAGCTTTGTGCTACTGGTCATGGTTCTTATCCCACCATGGCTCAGGCCCGCCCCTCAACAGCTGTCATCCCGCACTTTTTATACCAGGATAAAACCACGGCACCCATCAGGGTCGAAATCTGTCTTCTCTGAGTCTTGACAGGATCCTCTCATGAGTCAGTCTCCTGAGAAACCCTGTCTCAGCTTCTACCACGTTTTCCTTTTTCCTCTACCTTCTTCTGGACCCCAGTCCTGCGGTACCTTAGACACAAGACCATTGAGCTGTTGAGAAAGTTGTCGCAGACTCTCAGTTGACGAGAAAGTCCTAAGGAAGGAGACATAGGGTCAGGGGTGCAGGTGGTTTGAAGGGAACCCGGCTCGTGGGCAGAGACCTGCCCTGACTCCCTCAGTAGGGAACGCTTACTTGGTCTCCTCCATGAGGTCAGAGCAATTGCCAGCGTCATGGCTCTGTATGGGTAGAAACAAACCAGGTCACTATTCAGCTTCTGCTTATCATCACACAGGGACAGGGTGGGCCTGTCATCAACACCCATCTCCCCAAGCCTCCCCAGCTTGGCCTCCCCACGCCAGGCTCCAGGAGCAGCACCTGGACCAAGCTACCTGAAGAGAGAGGAGAGTTCAGAGACTTTGGTAAAGTCCTTTGGCAAGCAGACAGGAGCGCAGCAGGCGAAAGGGAAAAAGCACAAACCTGAGGTGATGCCATGCTAGTGAGGTCAGCATCGGGGGAAGGGACAACACCCAGAAACAGAGTGTCATCAGCAGCAGTTGGAGGTGAAGGAGCAGCTCGGTCTGTGGGCGCCTGTCATAGAACAGAGGGGGGGGGGGTTAGGAGACCATGAGGCGCCTCGCTGCCATGGACATGAGATGACGGGACAAGCAGGGTAGCACAGCAGCAGTCACAGGACAGTCACACATGCTGGGAGCTACTGGGGTACAGACACGGCCTGCTCAGGCCTCAGGCCTCAGGCCACTTAGCATTTTGAAGGACTAAAGCTCAAAGCAGGGGCTGCAGGGTCTCCTTCCTGAACACCCGAGGACCTTGTTCCCTCTGGAGCTCTGACTTGTGGCAGCCACAGCAGGTAGAAGGAAGTGCCCAAGTCCAGGAGCCAGAGAGCAGCCTGCGCTGACTGACCCTGACTACGGCCCTGCTCCTGGGATGGACTAGTCGTCAGGGCCAACATAACCTCTCGCCCCTTCCTCTTGCCTTCCTGCCTTCCCTCCTCCCAGACCCACGCACTGGCTGTGTTTGGTGATTCAGAAACAACCGATAAAGCAGAGAGCAATGGCCGCCCTCTGGCTTGCAGCATCCTGGAGGTTGAATCTAACAGGTCAGAGCAGAGTCACAGCAGATGGCCAAGCATGGGATGTCAGTTTTGTCTAGGGAATGGAATTTAGGTTTGCATGGTTGGCAGCAAGCACCTTTCCCACTGAGCCGTCTTGCTGGCCCAGGAAGTCATCATTAATATCAGAGATAATTTAAAAACACAAGAAAGTCTTCCACTGCAGAGCAAGGGCCTGAGCTGAACGGTCTCAAGAGTACAAGAACATATCAGTACTTTCCCAGTGAGGAAAATGAGGCCTCAGACCCCCTCCATTGTCCCTTTAGGATAGCAAAAGGCATGCCCTCCCCACCCCTCTGCCCCGACCTCATGTGCCACCTCTGAGCTGGTGAGTGCCAGCACCTGAGTCGACCAGAACACCTGGCCGGGATCAGCTTTGATGACTGCGAAGGCATCCAGCTCTGGCTGATGGTCATCATTCTGTCTCTCTCTCTGATCCTCTCCCCATACCCAGCTCCAGCAGGATGTAGCCCTGGCTCGGGCCCTCTCCTCCAGAAGGGCAGAGACCCGGTTCCTTTGTCTGGTGGATGTCTCTCCGGGAATGAGAATCACAAAGGAAGTACTAACATCGTGTTCAGGGGAGGCCATCTCTGTCCTGCCTGGAGTCCCTGAGCCTATGAGCTCAGCTGTGAGCTCACAATGCTGCTGTGAGCTCACAGCTCCCCTGCTCCCCAACTCTCCATGTGGTTGAACATGTCCCACTTGACATCTTAAAAAGCAGTCATGCCGGGCGGTGGTGGCGCACGCCTTTAATCCCAGCACTCGGGAGGCAGAGCCAGGCGGATCTCTGTGAGTTCGAGGCCAGCCTGGGCTACCAAGTGAGTTCCAGGAAAGGCTCAAAGCTACACAGAAACCCTGTCTCAAAAAAACAAACAAACAAAACAAACAAACAAACAAAACAAACAAACAAACAAACAAAACAAAAAACAAAAAAAGCAGTCACAAATACCCACTTTTTCAGCCTCAAGTCCACTGGGAGTCAGCTTTCCCCAGCTCAGCATGTGGGAAGGAAGCTGCCACATTAGGATCCTGGATGTGGCACAGCTTCCATATGTGTGCTTTTTTTTTTTTTGAGATGTGTGTGTGTGTGTGTGTGTGTGTGTGTGTGTATGCCTGTCCACCATATCCATTATGGGTTGTCAGGATTTTTTACTTTTAAATTCATTTTTAAATTCATTATATATCCCAACACACACCTGTCAGTCATCCCAGTACACACCTGTCATCCCAGAACACACCTGTCATCCCA
>CABHPP010120041.1:24701-49698 GCA_902168425.1 Peromyscus attwateri | reverse complement strand
GGAGGAGGAGGAGGAGGAGGAGGAGGAGGAGGAAAAAATAAAAAGGTCCAACATCACTAATCACTAGGAAAATGCAAACCCAAACCAGAATGCCACATGACCTCACTCCAGTAAGGATAGCTTTTATCAGAAAGACTAGAGTTAACAAGTACAGGAAAGAAAGAAAGAGAAGGTGCAACCTTGCATCGTGTTGATGGGAATATAAATTAGTACAGCCACTATGGAAAAACATGTGGAGGGTTCTCAAGAAATTAAATAGTTCTTCTGAGTTAAAACATTGTAATGTTCCTCATTTAAAAATCAGAAACCTCTGTCATCCTCATTGTCTATGCACTTAGCTTAGCACCATTCGGATCCTGAAAGTGTTATGCAGTATTGGAACAGAGTGAGAAACAATGGTACTACGTTAGATATCTCCACGGGTGCTGAACTGTAACAAGGGTATGTCTTACAAGACACTGCAGACAACTTTTATTTCATCTCTCTACGCCTATAGCTAAGATCCACTTTGAAAAAAAAATGATCATGTCGTGTATTTGTCTTGTCTTCTGTGGATGAAACATTTATTTATTTGGTCTCCTGAAAAGGATTTCCAAAGGCAGAAGAATCACAAGTTCAAGACAAGGATACAGAGTTCCAGGCCAACTGGAGAACAGACTCTGACTCCTCAGTCACTCACTGGGCAATTATGAAGAGAAAGAATGTCAGAGGAGAGAAAAAGGCAGGCTTAACAAGAGCTAAACACGATTTCCAGGGCAGATCAAAGTTGAGAAGAAAGATTCCCTTCCAAAATGGCTCAACTTTACAAATATAAGCCATATCAAGGGCTGGAAGCTTGTAGGAGGGCAAAGAAGAAGGTTGGAGGACCTGGCAGAGTAGATGGAAGGCTGAGACAAGCAGTAGTGATTCCATGTTCCTGAAATAAATTGTAGCCAAACAGAATCCGAAGTGGGCAGTGTGAGCCAAGTAGCAGAGTGTACTGAATGTCCTAACCCTCACGTGCACTTCTCGTGAGGCCGCGGCTTAGTGCTTCTCCCAAAATGATCTTTAGATTCACAGTAGCAACACAGGCAAACTCCTGTCAACACACAGTGGAAATAGCCCTGGCCTTTATGTCTCCTGGCCCATGTCCTCCAAAGAGTCAACACACAGCTGAAAGCAAACACACACAAGGCCAAGAAAAATTAAGTAACAGGCTTTTGACACACTTCATGACTTCCCACGTTTCCTATGTTTCTGAGAGAATAATCTATGCTTGTTAGTAAAGAATTAGTCATTGTTCTCTGGCAATAAATTTTTAACATGGTATATTCATTTAGTGGGACGGCTATCAGCCTTATAATACATAAAGACTTGCAAAATATTTTTGTTTGTTTTTTTGTTTTTTTGTTTTTGAGACAGGGTTTCTCTGTGTAGCTTTGGAGTCTGTCCTGGAATTCACTTTATAGACCAGGCTGGCCTCGAACTCACGAGCAAAATATCTTTATATTATTAGCAAGTAAAAGAAAATGGCTGTTATATACCAGTGGGAACTGTTAAATTATATTTTGAAAGGGGAAAACTGAGTCTACAAAATAAGCACATGTCAAAGATGCTTTATTTAATGTATAAGTTATTTAATGAAAATAAATCACGTTGGGCTGGAGAGATAGCTCAGTGATTAAGAGCACTGGCTGCTCTTCCAGAGGTCCTGAGTTCAATTCCCAGCAACCACATGGTGGCTCACAACCATCGGTAATGAAATCTGGCTCCCTCTTCTGGCCTGAAGGGATACATGCAAGCAGAACACTGTATACATAATAAATAAATCTTTAAAAAAGAAAAAAGAAAAAAAAATAAATCACGTTACAACCAAATGAAGGAAAAAACATTTTCTTAAACCTTTATTATAAAAACTAAATTTAGAAATAAAAAGCATCACACACCAATCTTAACCAGATCTGAAACCTATGCATCTCAGTGAACTTCCACACAGTCAGAACAGGCATGCTGAAGCTATGGAGCGTCACTGCAACGTCACACTTTCACTATTGAATATATGTTCTTATGCACTTATCTACCACCAAAACTAAAAATCCACAACAGAGTTAGAACTAGGGAAAAAAATAGCTTTGTATCCTCTTTATAACAGGAGTCAGCTGCATTCAGTCCTCCAATGGAGAATTAAAGAACCGTAAATTTACATGGAAGAAGTGAGTGTTGAAATACATTTGCACATGGACAAAACCTGGCTTTCTCCTGGGGACAGAAAAAGATTGCCTTTCCAGTGGGCAGAGTCACTGCGAGTTTGGCGATAAGAACTGTTTACATTTGCAATGGTCAGTTATCTGCAGAGTACAAAGTTGAAAAAATAGCCTTGTCAGAGACAAAAGGCCACATCTGAGAGTCATAGTATTCCTGTCTTTCATTATTACCTTCCTTCATTATTACATTTTTACTGAATCCAAATTCAATGAGACTTTGTTGGATAAGAGCTGAACTTTGGAGAATCACATGCCATTGTAACAGCTAAAGGTTGTTTTCTGCCCAAGATCCAATCTTTCTCCTTTGGGGTTATAATGGATTCCACATCTTAGAAGACATGAGATTTCTAGATGACCCCAATATTTCATTGAAAAGATAGCTTAGTAGTCAGAACAAATTGTATCTTATAATACAATAGCTTGCTATGTTTCCTGTGTGTGTATGAGTGTGTGCATGCGTGTGTGAATGTGTGTGTGTGGGGTGTGTGTGTGTGTGTGTGTTTAGATCTCAATAAACTGGAGCACAGCCACAGATCTTCCCCGTGACTAGTTTTATGCCACAAGAGCAGAGCTTCGTGGAAAGAACCCAGAAGCCTCAAATATTTACTGTTTGTCTCTTACAGAAAAATGTTTACCGAGTTCTATCTAGTTTACCATAAAATGTTGGTAGGGGTCATTTTTAGGTTAACAGGTATAAATTCTTTTATTTTTTTTAAACATTACATACATGTTTCTTACAAATGTTTTGTTTACTGATGGAGCAAAACCTTTTTCAAGCTATTTCTCACACAGCAGGTATGTACGAAACACTTGTGAGAGATGTTTACAGTGTAGCTCCTCCCTTCTGTGAAACTTCAGATCTGTGCTGCTGAGATAAAGCCATGTGTTTGCTGTATGGAGCTTTGGAATTCTTCTCCTGAAGTCGGCTAAAAATAGAGACAGAGATAGGAGGAGAAGGACAAGGTGATAGTCTTAGGGACTATGTGCAGGGACTATGTAAATTTTTAACTTGGGTTTTAGCCTTATGAATCTTAAGTGTTAAGGTTAAAGCCAATTTAATAATTTACCGTGATGAAAGAAGCATTTGCTTCAATTATTATCGAGACTGGGTTTAAAGAAGAAAGCGTGCTTGCTCGTCACTTCTAGAGAAGAGTGGATGATCTCATCCTTCAGATTTTACACTCACTGAGGTCATGGAACTCAAAGGCACATGTGAAGCCCCCGAGAGGTATCTTCGGGATGTGGTAGTTCAGCACTAAAGCTGCCCTGATTCACACACATTTCTAAGTTTTAAGATATTTTAAGTTGACGAAGCAACTCCAGGGACTGTGGGTGACCCTTTTGCAATGACCTCATACTGAAAGGGTCCCCAAACTTGCATGGCAACATCTTCTTCCCTTGGAGGCTGTCCCTCAAAGTACAGGAGTCTAGGATATTGAAAACCATCAAGATTCAGGCAAAGGGTTTTCCTCCCTGCTTAACTCCGTAAGAACTTGAGAACAACGCATCAATAATCCCAAATATTTACAGATTTAGAATTTTTACCTATTTGTTGGATAATAGTAGAATAAATAAATGAATTTAGGGTATTAAAATAACTTTTAGGCCAGGCGGTGGTGGCGTACGCCTTTAATCCCAGCACTTGGGAGGCAGAGTCAGGTGGATCTTTGTGAGTTCGAGGCCAGCCTGGTCTACAGAGCGAGATCCAGGAAAGGCACAAAGCTACACAGAGAAACCCTGTCTCGAAAAACCAAAAAAAAAAAAAAAACTTTTAAATAAACTCTCCAGGAAATAACTCTCAGGCAATCATTATTAAATCCAGAACAATTCATCAGCTTTTCAAGGACCTTGTATATCAGCCCTTCCCAGCCATATTGTTGTAACATATTAATGTACTCCAATCAACTACAAGGTGTGTCTCCAGTTATCTTCACTGATAAAGGTTGAAGTATTAAAGGTGAACACTGTTAGCTTTTTTTTTCTCAGAAATTAGGCCTAGTTTCAAGGTGATTGCTATGGTAACCCCTTTTACTCAATTGTCTTCAGTTAACCCAATGTAAACTAGAAGGAAGAATTCAAAGCAAGGACTGTGTACAAGGCCACAGGAGGCATCTAGCAGGTGAACAGCGTCTGCATTTGCACCACAGAGGCCAAAAATAACCCAAAAAACCTTGTAGCCCAGTTGGAAGACTCAATAAGGAAGGAGAAATAAAGAATAGACAAAGCGGAAGGGACCAAGGAAGAGAAGGAGGACAGTGGTTATGATTTGGGGAGTAGGAAGAAAAGATAATGATTTGGGGAGTAGGAAGAAAAGAAGGAGAAGCCAATCACAAGCCAGAAGAGAGCAGGCAAAAGGGAAACCAAGTGCGGGTGGGTGGGCAGTCAGCTGTCCTGGGAAGTAGGAGCTGTGAGGCAATCACATGTACTGATAGCAATCCTGAAGATGATTTAAAAGCAAGTGAGCCGTGGGAGCCTTTGTAGACTCTTCCTCACTGAAATGGATGCTGGCTAGAGAGGATATTGCCAATAGCCCAGCCTTTTAAAGCCTGGATACACCTAAGGGTGTGTGAAGACTCCAAATGAACAAGGGGATTTTGAAAATATCAGGCAAAGGGGAAATATCTTTAAGCGAGCCTGTGTTCTCGAGAGGGCAGGAAAGGCCAGGATGGTGAACAAGGCTGGTCTTGAAGGAGAAAGGCACACCTTTTCCACATAATCTAGAGAGGAGATAAGAGGAGAGGCCTGTATTGTTCAGCCTGTTCACAGCCTTCAGACCTGTAGGAGGGAAGTTGTTCACTGAGAGGGAAGGGTACAGGGCAAGACATGGCAGTGGATATGGACAAGATGGCTGAGCTCATGAGGGAAGGAATGTCAACAGTGAAAACAAAGGGAATCACAGGTACAACCTTAGGGCATGTAAACATTTTTCCAGAAGAATCAGAGAGACAAGTACAGACAGCTGAGCGAGTAGTCATAGGCGACAGATGCAAAGTATGTTGTCACAGAAGGCATGTCATGAATATTTCAAAGGAAGACGAAACGGAAGGATGATGGAGTTTATCCACAGAGCAGAAGCTGCAAATAGAATCGGATGAACGCAGGCAAGCATCTAGTGGATTTGGCCACGAGGAAAATACCATTAAAATTCAAGAAAGTTTCCTGCAAAGATGGATGAAGTCAGGTTTCATCGGCTGGCAGTAAGGAATGAAAACAGCTATGGATATGCTTTGCCTTTGCAAACACGTGAGAAGTAAGGTGCTGAGGACGTAGCTCAGTGGGCAGAGTGCTTGCCTAGTGTGCGCAAAGTCCTGACCTCAGGCCTCAGCACTGAATAAACAGGGTACAGTGGCACGTGCCTGCCTGTAACCTCAGCACTCGGGAGGAAAAGCCAGAGGACTAGATGTTCAAGGACAGACGCCCTTAGTCATGTGGTGATTTCTAGGACAGACTTGGATACATGAGACTGTGTCTCAAAAAATAAAAGATAAAACTACAGCAAAAAAAAAAAAAAAAAAAAGGAATTTTAGAAGTGAAAAGAGCATGAGACAAAGGCTAACAGTTTGACAAGTTGGAAGAGTTGTAGTGTTTTCTATACAAGAGAAAACTATAGCATTAAGTATGGGGGTGGGCTGTTTCTGAATAGATGTGTGTTTTGCTGCTACCATATCAACAATTTGGTTATCTCATAGGATTATTGCAGGAATCAAATGAATCTACTTTGTAAATTAAAAGAGCTATGTTAATATTATTTTCATTAAATGGAAAGTCTCATTTATGACATTTATTATCAGTGTCATAAATTGGACATTGTGGCATTTTTATAAATGTCATTCATTTATTATAAATGTCCAAGACATTTATAATTCCATCTATTGTTTTCTATGAATGCAGTTATGTGTCAGTAAACTTTACCTTGAGGATTCTCTCCTTGCAGCCACTAAAATCCTTGATTATTCTAAAAGATGGAATCCCTAGACAAACCGGAACCAGCCGTTTCTATCTCAGAATGAACAGAGAAAAACACAACAATCTCATCGAGCTGATTCTGTGGTCCTTGCGCATCTCTGCTTCATAGAGACAAACTGCGGGTTTGGGGGATTGTCCTAATTTTCCTGTCAGTTAAATAAAACGTGTATTTTCGCTCTGCGTCGCCCAGGTAAATCTTAGGTCACATTGTAAAGTCAAGCCTTTTATCACACTCTGACAGCAGGGAAAATCACTCCTGGAAAATACCATTATCAGAGGGAAAACAGTGTTTCGAGCTTTTTGGCTTGAGGTTGTCTCCAGAATTTAAAAACCACTAAAGCCCCTGGCATGGCGGTGCCGAGCGGTCCCAGCGCGGCTGGATCTGAAGGCAGGAAGTGGGTAGCTGGAGGTGAGCCGGGCCTTCCCAGTGAAATCCCGCCCCAAAAGAAAACAACAGAAAGGCCCTTTGGGAAATGTTGTCAGCAATGATAAAATGATTAAATTGTATCCTGGCTAAAATACATAAACCCCACTCTGCCTGTGAGAGAGTTCAACAGAGGCATGCATGGCTAACATGAATAAGACTCTGGGTTGGAGCTCCAGTTCTGTAAAATAAATAAATCAAATCAAGTCAAACAAAACCCATCGGTTATCAGAATGGCACAGCCTACGATTTTATCTAAACTTTCTTTGTAAATGTAGATTTTTCCCAACTGTTGGCACGAGATGTGAACTCTGTGGCCTGTGCATCGGAGCACCCTTCCTCTTCTGCTACCGTTTCGTGTGCTCTAGAACAACGAATCCCATCGAAATATGAATTTTTCTTCTTGTAAAGTGGAGATGAGGGTCGTCTCATGAAGGTAACATTGGCACCCTTGTTGGGCACAGTAAGCTCTGCACATGCCATCCTTGTTTTGGGGAACCTGTGGCTGTTCAAGAGTCCACGCCACGAAAACAGATACTGTGGAGATTTCAGAAGAACCCAGGCCACACAGTGGTGCTGATGGTCAGCAGAGTCTTAGTGAGGGTGATGCTGGGGAGGGTGGGAACAAGACGGAAGGGGGAATACTTGAACATTATTTTGGTCATTTGTCATCAACATCCTTAAAATGTGGGGGGGTTGTCAATTTTGAAAGTGGTTTAATATCTCTCTTTATTCCCCCTTTATTCCATTTCATAGAAGTTGATGAATCATCATAAAAGCTGTGTTGTAGGAGCCCTGGATGAAGGCTACTTCATTTACACCTATATTGGTTTAACTAAGGTGACTTAAGTGGAAGCTTTAAATAAAGCTGTTATACTTGGCTATTGTATACTTCCTTGTATCTAGTGAATTTCCTGAGCATTCTCTTCACCGTTCCCTCTCTCTCTCTCTCTCTCTCTCTCTCTCTCTCTCCCTCCCTCCCTCCCTCTCTCCCTCTCTCTTCTTCCCCCCACATTCTATGTGTGTGTGTGTGTGTGTGTGTGTGTGTGTGTGTGTGTGTGTGAGACACCTACCCTGGGTGAAAGGATGCTTAGTAAGAAGCGAGAGAGAGCAATCCTCTCCGCTAGCCTTACATAAGAACCATACTGGCAGCAGGTCCCCTGAGCCGTCCTTGTCACATTCTGATGTCTGCTGAAGACATGAACATCCCTGAAAATCACTGGAAGAAGAATGAGTCACAGGTGATACCTGCCACACACGTTATCCTCAAGGTAAACGCAAGTCAGGAGACAAGGCCACAGAGTCCCAAAATAGTCTGAGCCTGTCACTTAGTACCCAAAATAATTACTCAAGAAATAGCTCTTTCTGAAGGGAGAAATTACCCCATCAGTATAAAGTGACACAGTCATGAGACTGCTGGATAATGATTTTTTTTTAACAATTTCTTAGTACTCATTCTGACAAGAAAATTGCAAATTAAAATTGTATCAGCTAAAGGGAGTCAAGAATTGTTTTCTAAAAGCTTTTCTTAGCTCCAGTCCAGGTTTGAAACAACCCCCACCGAGGGAGCCAGTCAAGAGAATCTAAGGTAAACTAGAAAGCAAGTACCCGAGTAAAACCAAAAGCCCAGGAGCTTGGCTTGGGGGAGGCTCACCACCCAGAGTTCCAAGCAAATGCATGCTGGGGAGACAGAAACATGTCCTATTTCAGAGTGCTTGGTGATGCTTGCTGAGTTAAACAACTTCTAAACAGGTCAGGCACACACGTCTCTAACAGTTGAAGATCGATGGGTGTATTAGTGTCCTTGCATGCTGTAACAAATTTCCACACAGACTTTAAATATTTGCCTAATTCTGGAAGATAGGCATGCAAAGACGTGAAAAATGCTGATACTCCCTGTAGATTCTGAGTGAGATTCTGTTCTGGTGCCTCTCTTGAAGTTTCTTTCATGTGCAGACAAAACCTAGGGCTCTGGCTTATGCATGGATGCATCCCTCCAGTCTGCCTCCACTGTCACGTGGTGTCCTCTCCCTGTTTGTGTCTCTATCAAAAGTTATCTCTCCTTACATGGGCTCTAGTCATTGGGTTAAAGTTCATCATAATTCAGTATGCCCTCATCTCAACTTGATTACATCTAAAAATGCTACTTCTAAATAGTATTATTACACACCAGGGGTAAGGCTAGGACCATATTTTTGGAGGGGTCCCCATTCAATCCATAATGCCAGGTCTCAGATATGGCATAACCATTCATCACTAGTGTGATCTGGAAACTTCTGGTATTATAATGTGAGGAAAACATTGACTATTAGGGCTGAAAACAACCAGGCATAAACCTTTCTTTCTTCATAGACAATTACCTAACTTTCCAAAGTAGCATCTTGCAGTCAACCAATCATTGAGATCCAGGATGAAGTCAGGTGTGGGGGATGGGGCAAGTGACCTGTTGCCTTTTTATTTAAAGAGGAGAAGGAGGAGGAGGAGGAGGAGGAGGAGGAGGAGGAGGAGGAGGGAGAAGAAGAAAGTATCAGCCAGGCATAGTGATCAACACAATTATAATCCCAACACCTGGAATACAGAGACAGGAGAATCAGGAGTTGAAGGACAGCTTTGACTGCATAACAAGTTCAAGTCCATCCTGGGCTACATAAGACCTTGTCTAAAGAACAAAAACATAAAGAGTGAGAATGATTCACTTTCCTTATACAGAAGATAAAGACTGCTCTACAACACCTCACCCAGACTCACTGGCATTTTTCTTGTGAAGGAGAGAAGAAGACTGAAGGTGCTAAGAGTTACCCATTGCCCATAATCCATCTCACCTCTGCCTTATACAGAAGATAAAGTCACCCATAGCCCATAAACCATCTCATCTCTGCTGTGGAATAATCCTTCCATACACTGTGAAGATGTGTTGCTCTCATTGGTAATAAAAAGCTGATTGGCCGATAGCTAGGCAGCGATTTTGGGGGCAGAGAGGATACCGGGAAGAAAAAGGGCAGAGTCAGAGGAGATGCCATTAGATGCAGAGTGAGTAGGATGTGAAGTACGTAGATGAGATAAACAAACCTTGGGGCAGCACATAGATGAATAGAAATGGGTTATCTGAAGTTATAAAAGCCAGCTAAAAACAAGCCTAAGCTATCAGCTGAGCATTTATAATTAATAATAAGTCTCTGTGTGGTTATTTGGGAACTGGGTAGTAGGACAGAAAAGTTGGTCTACATACCTCTGCTTCTAAGAAAGTGAACCAAGCATGAAAATAGAATCCAGCTATGTATTCCATCCAGCTCCAAAAGAGCCTTCATTCTAAGAACTGCTTTGTGTGATAGACCCAAGAGCCTCCCAGTCTCTAGACACAAAGAAGTGCCATAGAGGGATGGTTTTAACTCCCACCAGGTTAACTGTCTTCCCTTACTGCTTGTCTGTCTGTCTGTCTGTCTGTTTGTTTGTTTGATATAACAATCCTTGAACTTTATCTAAATAGTAGAGAAATGGACAACTAAGGAAAAGAAGGATCTGGAAGAAATATGGGAGTGTACCAGTTGAGCACAACTACACACAAAATACCTAGGCAGCATTGTCTAGGGATCAAAGAAGAGATGTATGTACTCCAGTGAAGATGCTACCTAGATGGAATATGAACGTCCAAGGGCCGCTCCTTGCAGCAGCAGAGGGGGAAAGAAGTCTGTTGTAGAGAGAACAGGGGATACGGAAGATGCAATCGTAGATGAGACTATATGGCATTCCACTGAATACCAGGAAACATGCTGAATGTAGAGGCGCGCTTTTGCTCTTTCTCCACAATCTCAAGAGTTAGGGTCCCCTGTTCATAGACGAAGCAGCTAAGGGTTAGAGAGTTGTGAGCATCGCGCCCATCATCACATTGCTAATCGCTGATGAACCTACTATGACCCCTGGGACTCGGAACCAAGATGATTCTTACCAGAAAGAAGAGTGAAAAGGCAGAAAGGAAAAACCATTTTCAGTTGGTTCTTAGTGACACAAAACTAGCAGGTTTGGGGATGTGAAGACAGTCTTTAAAAGAATAAAACAGGATCCATCCAGGAACGATGGAAAACGTGACTTTGGTGCTGGTTTTGATTAATTTCCTGAAGCCCTGTGTGGAAAGGAACAGTCTGTGGTTAGTTTAATAAGAGGTCGGAGCTGAAATTCAAGACTTAAAATATATATATATATATATATATATATATATATATATATATATATTAACACAACTGAGCACATTCTTTCTTCTCCGGTTTCATTTGATCCCTTTTAAGATCCAGGCAGCACAGCCTGTGTCCCAGCTGCAGGTAGGGCCTGGCTTTCAGCAAGTCATGAGGGGGATTTCCCACAAAGCGCTGTGAGAGAACCTGCCTTGGAAGCTCATTTGCATAGTCAATGTGCATAAAGAAGCTTCAATGTGTGGACAACTGTAAATAAGGAAGGTAATCCGACCTGTTCCATTTGTCGTCACTGACTCGCTCATACGGTACTGGAGACAGATAGCTTTATGGACACGGTCTAAGTTGCAGTGTTGTGCCATAAAAACTACTAGAGAAAGTGCAGGTTGCTTAGAAAGCAGGGTGGGGACTATTTGGAGAGAGGAAGGGGACAGGAGGAGGTAGTAGAGGAGAAGGATGAATTAGAACCAAGTGTAATAGGTACGAACACGCCACAATGGAACCCTTTACTTGTGTGTGTTAACTTTATATTTTAATTTTAAAATTCTTTTAGTGAGAATGCCTTCCCAGAATTGGAATAGCTTATTAAGCATATTCTGTATGCCATTTCCATCTCTCTCTCTTCCTCTCTCTCTCTCTCTCTCTCTCTCTCTCTCTCTCTCTCTCTCTCTCTTCCAGGTTTTCACACTTTTATTGTAAAGCTCAGGAATAATTACACAGACCTTTCCTTGACAGCTCATCAAATAAACCAGAAATGAACCCAACCAGAGGAGGGTAGAGGTGGTGCCTGCCCCTTATGCCTTTCCTGTCACTGTTTGTTTCCCCGAGACAGACTCTTATTGTTATGTAGCCCAGGCTAGCCTGGAATTCATGATTCTCCTGCCTTGATCTCTGAAGTGCTAGGATTATACCCCCAGCTTCATGTCACGTGACTTAACTGATGATTAAATTTTATGCAGCCTTAAGTTTATTCTTAGAAGGCCTAAGACTATAAACCTAACAGCATGTCCTCATGACTCCGGGTATAACCACAATAAACTCGTCTGTCACCGGTGACTAACATTTTCCTGGGTCTGGACACTGGTGTCTCAGCAGGTCCTTGCCTTCTCTGTCATGAAGTATATCACCCTTCTAAATTCATCCAACGTGAACAGCTGTCATTGTCTACTTTTCAACTGATCTCCGGCTCAGAGCCGCTCTGTTCCATGGTCATCTCTGCCTTCACCCCTGGATACCCCACACTTTCATTTCAGATACTCCATACCTATAGGTATTTTAAAGACACAAGATTAGGAAAACACTCCACAGTTACAGATGGATCAGATGGCGGCCCCAGCTCTACCTCTGTTTGCTCTGAAGCGTTGATTACTGATCCCTCCCTGCACTTCCACTTCCTCATCAGCAGAAGGGGAATAAAACAGTGCTGGCTCCCCAGGGTGATTGGAAGAATTAACATAAGGTAATCACAGAGTTCACGGTACACAGTGAGTGCTCTCTGTACAATCAATGATGCAGTTTCCAGGGTCTGCCTGCTGCTGTGGTACCCCATCCCCCTTCACTTGCCCCTCCTTCCACATCGCATCCCTGAATGTGAACTCATCTCTGCACTTCCCCTTTCCTCCTTTTTAATCATATAGCAAAAGAAGAATTATATATATGGAATTGAATAAAAATGTTTGTTTCCAAACAGAGACTGACAAACTGAATGGGTAACAGGGGAAAGACAGATGTACAATGGAAGTTGCCGACATTGGAAACGAGACATTGCTGGCGGTGTCGCTCCATCATGGAACGGTTGCCTGGAAAACAAAACACACTGTTCACAGGCTTCACTGTTCGATTCGAAGGTTCAAACTTACAAGTCAAGAAATGACCGTTCAAAATTCTGATTCATTTTAGGTAAAAGGAATCTATCTTGATTTTGCCCAATACCTTGAGAAACATTCTATCTGGTCAGGAGATATCCCTGTAAGGGTTCAGCTGTCAAAGGCATCTCACAGCTTTGAGAGGGGTGCTTGGGTTAAGCAAGCTGTGTAAATACCAGCAGTGAAAAACAAGCAAACCGGGGAAAAAATCAGCAACAACAAAAGCTCACAGAGAAGAGGCTGCCGCAAATGGCTGTAGCTGAATTTAACCATTCTAGGGCCAGTGTCTCCTGTCTCCTAGGCTGAGTGACCTTGGGTAAGTGACTATACTTCTGTATGCCTTGGATTCCTCGACACAAAACCAGATTAATAATATTAGCAACAGTGTGTTAAAGACAAGTTAATAAAGGTCAGGGCAGAGACTCGGTTGACCAAGTCCTTGTCATACAAGCCTTAGGACCTGAGTTTGATCCTCAGAACCCAGTTTCAGTACTGGGGAGGTAGGGGTAGGTGGATGACCTCAGCTTGCTGACCAGCCAGCCTAGCCTAGTCGGTGAGCCAGAGGCCAAAGTGACCCTGTGTCCAAGAAACAAGGTGGACTGCTGCTGAGGAGTGATATCCAAAGTTGACCTCTGGCCTCAACACCAGCATGCACCTGCCTGTACTTGTGCAAGCACCCCCCACCCACACACACACACACACACATGAGATAATGGTGCTAGGCATGTGGCTCTTACCAGTAATCTAAGTATCCAGGAGGCTTAGACAAGAAGATTGCCGTAAGTACAAGGCCACCTTGAGCTACATAGTGAGTTCTGGAACAGCCTGAACTACCGATACCCTATCTCAAATACAAAATTAATAAAGACATGGTAATGATATTAACTATTACATTCTATGAGTCAATTGAAACATGTGTACACTGCAAAAGTGATATTTGAGGTTGTTTTATAGATGATAATGAGGATAACTGGGCCTTAATAAATCCCACTGGTGCCTTCTTGATCAGATTGTTCTGTACCTGACAAAGAGTTAAGGGGTTCTTTTGACATACTTGCTCAAATCTAAAACTCTGCTGTAAAAGACAAGCATTGTTCTCTGCGATTTACACATCTGTTGACGTGTTATTTTGGAATCTTGGAGTCTTTCTAAATATTCTCTAAGTTCACCATATTGGGGAAAAATGGTGCCTTAGATTGATAACCAGAGTCCAGTGCCCAGTGTTAGAATCCCAAGTGAGTAACAAGGTAGATGTCTACAGGCCAGTCTCTCAGCCTCACAGCCTTGGTCTTCTTAGACAAGCCACAGGATGTACACATACCCAATGCACAGGTCCAAAAGCTGTGGGTCAGGATGAGCATCTTTACTTCCTGTTAGGTCATACATCTGGAACTTCACACAGACACTAGACCAGAACTTTCAGTCTGATAAATTAAATCAAGATGCTATAGAATTCCTGTCCTAGGGAAGAAGAAAGACTATGAAGACAGTTGAAGCAAAACAAAGTCCATAGTTCTTAGTGACACTATCTGAAAATACTTTCTGTCTTAATCTTTCTTGGATAAAAGGCTGTCTCAGTAGGAGACATGTGCTCACAGATAAGAACTAAAGAAACCAGGAATGTTAAACACACAGGGTTATCTTTTCAAAGGGAGAGATATATAACCTGTTTTCTGCCCAGAAGGCTGGGAACGGAAGTGGTTAATAGCCTGGTGACCTCTGCCCCATCTGTATGCCGAGGTCACACAGGCTCCTCCAGACCCCAGACACTTACATTGAGCCGGTTTATCTCAGCCAGTCTCTAATCCTGTCCTCCCCAGGCCCTTATCATGAGCACTGTTTACCTTGAGCCTGCTCTGTGGGTTCTATTGAACCTGTCTTTGTGGAAGACGGTCACATGTACTTTATAAAAGCTTTTGAAGTAGTCAAGTCTTAAGCTTTATTGTGCACACAGGACTGAGTTCATTATCACCGGGAAATTTTCCACCAAATAAGCTGTGCTTAAATATGCCTAAAAATAAACTACCACGTGTCAGACTCTAAGTTTGAACAACACTGGCTACTGAGTGATGTTGAACTAGACTTCCTTCTTGCCTCTCATGGGTCAACTCTCTGCTGGACTCAGCTGGCCATGGCATTTGCAGAGACCATCCACGTGTCTCTACTGGGTTGGTGTAAACAAAGATAAAAAATATTTTCAATGTTAGATAAAGTCAATTCTATTTTGTATAACTTGAAACCAACAAATGACTTTTATTTTTAAAAAAATATGTTAATTGAAATAGAATTACATCACTTCCCACTTTCATTTTCTTCCTGGCTACCCTCCCACGCACTCCCACTCTCAGGGAGATAGCCTCTTTCATTCGTTACTACTGTTACATACATACATACAGATGTATGCATATGTATACACAAATATATATAAATACAACCTGCTGAGTCCATTTTTGTTGTTTGTACGTATATGATTTCAAGACTGACCCCTCTGCATTGGACAACTAATAGGGAGCATATTCCTAGAGAGACTAATTCTACCTCTCCTGGCAGTCATTAATTGCCTATAGTTCTTTGTGTAGGGTTGGGACCCTGCAAATTTTTCCCCTTCCATGTTAACATGTCCATTGATAATGCCATTGTTCCAATTTTACTTGTGCAGCCATTTCTAGGAGACTGTTTCATGGTGTACTTCTTAGTATTCTGGCTTTTACAGTCATTCTGCCCACTCTTCCGCCATGTTCCCTGAGCTACAGATGCAGGAGCTATGATGTATCTGTGGGACTGGCTCCCCTCAATCTATTGATCTCTGCATTGTATGTTTAAGAAAACAGTATAAAAATAACTAAACTTAATCATGGCTCCTAGGATGATAGTTGCTCAAGATACTTTCTTGGAATTTCCTCTAAATGAGATGACCCCTTAATACACTGAAAATATTATACTATAAATATATGATTTTTTAACTTTTTAACCTCTGCAAAAAAAACCTGCTCAAAAGTTGGAAATATTTCAGACATCCAGGTTCCCAAAAGTCCCTCAAGCATTTGACTTATTTCCAGGAGAAACAGATAGCTTGGGAGCACTCTCCATACTCATCATAGTAGACAAGGCAATGGATTCATACAGTTTCTAAGTGCCCATGTGAATCTTCATAGCACATAGGGGTTGGGGTGGGGTTGTGCTCAATAAGTTCAAAAGAACTATAAGAAAAAGATTTTGCATTCCAAGCCAAACTGTTTACATGTGACATTTTCCTGCATGGGCAAGCCTCATCAGTTTTATCTTGACATATCTACTGCTATCTCTCCAAAAGCTTTTTCACATTAAAAAATGCCATTTCACACATAGCAAAACACTCAAATCTCTCTCTCACACATGCCAAAAATTCATCATATGATCTCTGGGAAATTGGTTATATTTTTATCATGAACAAGAACTAGCGAGTTTATGTTACATAAGTGTATATGAGTTGTATACATTATCTTATTAACAAGCTATGGTAAAGTTGACCTGCACTGAGTGTACATAGCATAACTAAGGTATTGTCTCTTCCATGTTCTTTTCTCTTCCAATTCTTCCAAAATTATTTTAGTTGTATACTTTCTGAGTAGTTTTATCACTGGCTGTTTAAATCTAGCCATGACTTCCATAAAATAGAAAATGAAAAATCAAAAGACACAGGACTCAGCCACGTGGTTGGAACAACACATTTTCTCCCCAGAAGGAAACACTAATCCACCCTATGGATGGCCTCCACCAAGCCGAGTGGCACATCCCATTCACCATGTATAACTCATCACTGCCAGTGATCTTGCCTCTGCTGTCATGGCCAATGCCAGAATTCTATGGCCAAACCAAGGGAAAATAAAGAAACCAATGGGTAACTTGTCAGTGGTGCTGTCCTTGGTCTGGCCAAGCAAAAACATGTTCAGAGTGTTATCTACCCAGTAATGGGATCATTCCCTCAGTTCCTAGATGACAGTGGCTGGGAGACACAGGAAGAAGTCTAACCTCGCTGAACTGGGATACAACGTGCAAACTGAGTGTTTGTTAACAGGAGGATTTGGTGGGTGCTTTGTCATCTTGGCCCAGATCTAATTTACTTGCTGAAGAACCTGAGTTGTTTTGTAGAAAATTTCAGCATTATAAGGCAAATGACCCATTTGTCCTCAATTCCAGCAAAGGAGCTATGAACACCAAGCAATTTCTTATCCACATAGAACATATGTGTGTGTGTGTGTGTGTGTGTGTGTGTGTGTATGTATGTATGTATGTATGTATGTATATTTGAATATATATGTATGTTTGAATATATATATTCAAACTTCTGGGCCACTCAACAAATGTGTGTGTGTGTGTGCACGTGCGCATGTGCACACGTGTATATATGTGTTTGAAGCTTAAAAAAGATTTTACTTATGTCCTTGAAAGACGATTTAATGGACCCTGTACCCAAGCCTGATGACCTGAGTTGGACCCCAGGACCTACATGGCAGAAGGAAAAATCTGATTCCTCCAAGTTGTCGTCTGACTTCACACTCATGCCATACCACGTGGACACAAACACATGTGCATGCACACACACACATGCACATACACATTCACACTTAAATGAGTGAATGAGTGAATGAATAAATTAATTTATTTTAAAAATTACCTTTATTTACCTTTATTTATTCATTCATTCATTCATAAGTTGGGCTTTGGTGGTATACCATACTTTGGTCTGTCATGTGATCCCTATCAGAGTGAGTAGACATGTATGTTGCTTCTCCCTGGGAAGTTTTGACACAACAGATAGTCACTGTTAAGGCCCATTGCCACTATGGTACAAGTGTAAAACTCAAGACACGCAAACTCCTGGTTTTGATCAGAAGTTAATGACTCATAATATCTTCTAGATCCTTATTGTCACAAATGGCAGCGTTTCCTTGCTTTTTAAAGGCTACTCTAATGTGCCCTTTAAGATATGTGGGCCATACCTCTTTCTTCAGCTATTGATAGACGGGTGGGTTGCTTTGAAATGTTCACTATCACGAACAGCATTACAATGAACAAGGTGTCTCTTTGACACACTAATTTCATTTCCTTTGGATATGTACCTAAAAGTGTGATTGTGCAATATATGGTAGTTGTATCCTAAGCAATCTTCATACCATTCTCCACACTGGCTGTATAAATTTATAATCCCATAAGCAACATAAGCATACATCAAAATATAACATTGTATCCCATAAATCTGTAAATCATTTGTTTAATAAAACATTAAAAATAAAAATTAGCCAGGCGTTGGTGGCGCACGCCTTTAATCCCAGCACTCGGGAGGCAGAGGCAGGCGGATCTCTGTGAGTTCGAGGCCAGTCTGGTCTCCCAAGCGAGTTCCAGGAAAGGCGCAAAGCTACACAGAGAAACCCTGTCTCGAAAAACCAAAAAAAATAAAAAATAAAAAAATAAAAATTATTTTTTTTTTAAAGAAAAGAAACCTGGGTTTCTTTTGGACACGAAGAAGTAGAGACTGCATAAGGTCTGTGTCTGTAGAGCAGCGGTTCTCAACCTCTGGACCATGACACCCTTTGGAGGTCAGATGATTTTTTCGCAGGAGCCACCTAAGACCACTGGAAATATCAGATATTTATATCATGATTCATAACAGTAGCAAAATTACAGTTACAAAGTAGCAATGAAAATAGTTTTATGGTGGGGTCACCACACATGAGGAACTGTATTAAAGGGTTGCAGCGTCAGGAAGGTTGAGAACCACTGCTCTAGAGGGTGGCATAGGAAAGCACCCACAGTCAAGAAGGAGAAGGGCTGCAGTTTTAGCCAGTGTTTGATGTCAGAGCCAGTGTTGGCACAAACAGAGGAGGGTGCCATGGCTACCTCCCTGTGGAGTTGGCCACAGCTCAGTGAAGCATGCCTGAGGGAAAACTGGTGTGTTTTCTAATGAGTATTCTACAGCTCTTGTCCTCTAGCACTCAGGGGCAGTCCATGAGCTAGACAGACCTTGTTGGATAACTATCTCCTAATTTAATAAATGGCCATTATTTTCTAGTGTTGGAAACTAAAATTCTACCTGAGTTTCCTACCACTGCCGTGTTAACAGATGGGCGCAAGTGGGTAACAGAAAACAACACCCATTCATGTGCTTACAGTTAAGGAAGTGTGAGCCCCTAAACCGAGGTGTCACCGGGGCCATGTTCATTTTAGGGACTTCTGCAGGAGAATCTTGGGCCTCTGTTTTTGCCTTTGGAAGAACCAATGTCACATAAATGCATAAAAGAGTGAAGTCCTACCAAGACAGTGAACATGAGGTAACTATTCTTCCCGCCATTGGACAGCTCAAAGGAAGATAAAATGTTGTAGTTAGAATGTCCCCCATAGGGTCATGTGTTTCAACTCTTGACCCACCTGGGCATGGGCCTTGAGGGGGGTCTGAAGGAAGAGGAACACTAGGGATGGGCCTTGGGGTTTTTTAGCCTGTCCCCACTTCCTGTCCCCTCTCTCTTTCTGACTGCACATACAATGTGACAATCTACCTCAAATTCCTGCTGCCATCGGCCCACCTACTGCCAGGGCTTCCCCAGCATGAGGGACTGTGTCCTCTCAGTTGGCACCTTCTCTTCTTACACGGCTTCCTGTCAGGTAATTGGTCACAGCAACAAGAAGAACAAGTAACACAGAAGGATGTGCTTAAAACCCGAAACCATTTGTTAAAACCACAAATGATCAAGAATCTTCTATTTTGGGGAGAGGTGCTATGACATTCCTTTCACAGGTCCCTCACACCCCCAACCACCACCACCACCACCACCACCACCACCACCACCACCACCACCAAAAAAAAAAAAAAAAAAACCACCAAAGATTGTCCTCAGACGTATAATATGATGAGATTGAAAGTCTAGGAAAATTCCTGGAATGAAACCTAAGGTTGGTGATCATAAAAGACTAAGACCCCTGCCCCTAAGGTTTGCAATAAAGATACCTTGGAAGATTCAAATAGCTCACACTATAAAACTGCTTCTGAATTGTTTAGAAGTCTTATGGGACCTCACTGGCTCTTTCCTGAAGGCAGAGATAGACACAGGAGAAACAGACTTACCTCACTTCACTGGAAATACTGGCATTTGGGAGTCACAATGACCAAATATTAGTATTTAATGACAAGTTCAAGGTAGCAGATGTAAAGGAGAACAACAGTTGGACCCTCTGCCTTTTGCTGATCATGCCAGTGACTAAGTTCAAGTCCCTTGCATTGAAGTAGTAATAGTCCAAGGTCCTACTAGATTTTTATAATTTAAGAAATTATACATCTGGGATGTAAAAGGTCAGTCTAAGCAACTATAATAGGAATCCACTCTCTTCATCCAGTGCTGTGACCTGAGTCATTTCCAGTCCTGGAAGGAGAAAAGGGGCATTTTGAAGATGAAGCGTGCAGTAACAGGAAAGCAAGCATTGTACATCCATCAACTGCGGTTCCCAAAGGAAAGCACTGGATGGGAACTATGGCCATTTGTCACGGTAACTATGCATCAGAGAAAGGAAAAGGCAATATTCAGCCTTTTAGAACTTTCCTGAAAACACCTCTATACTGCTAATTCCTGGATACACAATTTACGTGTGTGTGTGTGTGTGTGTGTGTGTGTGTGTGTGTGTGTGTAATACAGGTGCATATATACCACAGATCATGTGCGGAGGGCAGAGAGCAGCTTTCATCAGTCCATTCTCCCCCCGCAGGTCCTAGGGCTCAAGCTTGGATTCTTAGGTTTTCACAGTAAGTACCTTTACCTGTTGAGCTATCTCACTAGCCCATGTGCCACAGAATTTATAACTGGGGCTTAAAACAGCCAATATTTCAGCTGCCTAGGGTAACTCTGAAGCTGTCATGTGATCATTTTACTGGAAATGAATGTATAGTTGGAATATGTATATATGAGACCTGGCTGGTTCTCACGTTACATCGCTCTCCGGGCTGTGGCGAATTATTGCAGAAACAATGGAGCAAATCTCTGGGATTCCCATGACGAATACAAACTCTTGTTCCATCATCGAAGAGTAGAATGCAGAGGTGGTGCATCTTTTGACCCTGCTCCACTTACCTCTTTGGTCAGTGCCCCAGGCAGACACTTCTTACAGAAGAGCAGGAGACGAGAAACAGAAGCCAGCGTTCAACCATACCTTCTATTTGAGAGGCAGCCATTTCACCTGAGCAAACCCACACGGCCTGCATTGGATGATATACTGCCATTAATGAAGAAAACGCTTTTTACTTTTAACCACTATATAGACACCAAAACCCCTGCTTTCTCCCAGTGGACATGGTAATACATTTCCATCACCGTTCTTTGTCGCACCAATCTGTGCTAGAATTGATCCTTTGATGGAACCCTCAATGACTGATCTCATTTGTCACACGTCACTAATCCCTACATGACAAAAAAGACTGTTATTCTACATGTCTTAGGAAGACAATACATATAAGAAGGGAGGAAAAGTCAAGATGATGTCAGGATTTGTGACATTAGTTTCTAAGGACACAGTGATCTTGAGAGATTTGGGGCTACGATCTCCAGAACTCTGTTAAAACTGCTAACTTTGCA
This sequence comes from Peromyscus attwateri, assembly GCA_902168425.1. Taxonomy (NCBI): domain Eukaryota; kingdom Metazoa; phylum Chordata; class Mammalia; order Rodentia; family Cricetidae; genus Peromyscus; species Peromyscus attwateri. The sequence continues at coordinate 28,413 of CABHPP010120041.1, read as the reverse complement.
CTTCTCCCACTGAGCAGAAGACAAAAGCTTTCTGGACATCTGTGGATTTGGAAAGTGGTATTTCTATATCCATTTGCTCCTGTGCTACAACTTAAAAGAGAGGCCCTAATCAAGAGGGCATTCCCATCGCTAGGAACCACAGCTCCACCAGCCTTGTTTCCAAACTCTGTGACTCATCAGGACAAACAGCACCTCAGCTATACAAGGGGAGTGAGTAAGGATGCTAAATCGAGCCCACAGCAAGTGACAATACAATAATCACTTGGAAGGTTTTGGATAAAAGCCGCGCCCTTTTCAGCAAGTAATTGTTGCCCTCATGAGAAACACCTTGCTACAAGAGTTTGATAGAGACTAGCAGGCAGGTCATGGGACACCAGCTGACCATCATAAGTGGGTTATCTCATCTGCCTCATCATTAGCTGAGTGGACCCTGCTGTGTATTAGTCTTAAAGGGAAAATTTTATCTACAGTCCAAAGTACAAACACCTTCTGGAAGCACTTTTTGTAAACAAGTAGTTCACACTTCCTGCACAGCTACTTCTGACCTGACCTTCACCCCTCTTCAAGTCCCACTGGCAGACCAGGAGTCTGACCGGCAAGCAGTTATGCAGAGGCTTAGAGAGAGCACTGTAAGATGTTCTAGCACCTGCTAGAAGGATACGGGAATGTTTCACACCCATTTGGGGTGGGGGGCACTTCTCTTAGAAAACAAAGAAGCGGAAACCTTGTCAGTAAAACCTAGAGATCTCTTCAGCCAGTTTGCTTTCGAACAATGGTGGCTCTGGGTGCTAATCAATGGAGATTTATTGGAATGTGATGATGGTTTGGTCAGATATTAGACTATTTGGGAAGAATGAGATTAGAAATTTGTAGGTAAGGTTTGGAGAAAGGGTATAACTCTGAATAGACTCAGAAGGTAAAAATACCTGTGGCCTATAATTAACCCTCACCAAAAGACCTCAGGAGGGAGGTAGACAAGATGGCCAGACCCAATGCATCCCACTGTTTGTTGAGTGTTGTATAAGCAACACACAGTGTTGACAGAAAATAAGACTATATATGGACTCAACATGAACTCACAAGAAATATACCTTGCAACTACCCAACCAATCCCAATCTCTGAAACAGGAAACAACCTTACCTCCTGAAGGACCAAGGAGACACCTGGGAGCAACCGAGTCCACTTGAGCACAAAGCAGAAAGTGATTGGTCACTGGCTAACAAGTTAGTTAGTGTAGATCTTTATTCTCTTACTCTGCCTGCCATAGCTCCACAGTGATGTTGTCCAGCTGAATGTTTTTGGTCACTATGTCTCTATCCCTCAAAATGTTCCTAATCAGGAACCCACTGTGTTACAGCACAAAGGTTTCTCCCACTTCTTATCTTCTTTAAGGAAAGCATTCAACTAAGAACCACAGATAGCTAAAGTAGAAGTTTATTAAGAAAGTCAAAGTCCACTACAGAGAAAGATTGAAAGGCGGGGGGTGGGGGGTGAGCAGGAGAACTCCACAGTTCCTTTTGTGGGTTTTTAAGTTACAATAAATATATTTTTGAGATTAGTGGCCTATTTGTGGGATGAGGTGACTCTTCTCCCCCTCCCAAATCAATGTACTAGGTCTCCCTTTTAAGGCATTTCTTTCCATGACTCTCTTGAAAAGCCCAGGGATGGGGGAGGCAAGACCACCAAACCTGATCATATAAGTAAGCTGGGATCTTCTAAGATACAGACTTTTCCTTCCTTTTTAAATTTCTTTTTGTCTTCCTATTTTTCCTTTTATTAAAAATAGAGTTTTCAAAAACTAACACATTGGAATAAGACAAAACAAACAAACACAAGGAAAGAGCCCAAAAGAAGACACAAGAGTCAGAGACCCACTCATTCGAATACTCAGGAATCCCATAAAAACATAAAAGGGATGTCATGATATGTACACAAAGGTAAAAAGAGAGAAGAAAAAACATATAAGTAAAATAAAATAAAGATAAAATTAAAAAAGGAAAATAAATGCCTAACATGACATTATGAGACAAGGAACCTCCAAAGATGTCCTTGAGTTAGTTTTCTGTTGGCATCTGCTTCTGGGCATGCAGCCTGTCCTTAAGAGTGATTTGTTCCCCCAGTGAGACTGCCCTGGAGAAAAGGAAATTATCATTTGCAAGTGGTTATCAATTGGAGATAGATTCCAGGGTAGGCATGGGGGCATGTGTCCATTTCTCCTTTCAGCTCTAGGACCCGGAACTGGTGCAGAGCTGAGCAGGCCCTGTGCATGCTGCCTCAGTCTCTGTGAGTTCATACATGCATCAAGTCTGTTGATTTAGAGAACCTTGTTTTTTTCATGTCCTCCACCCCTCTGGCTCTTACACTCTTTCTGCCTCCTCTTCTACAGGGTTCCCTGAGCCCCAAGGGGAGGGATTTGATGGAGACAACCTGTTTAGGGCTGAATGTTCCAGAGTCTCTTGCTCTCTGCATACTGTCTAGCCATGGCTCTCTGTGTTTGTTCCCATCTGCTCCCATGTGTGCCTCTCTGATGATGGCGGAGCAAGGCACTGATCTGCTTCCCTAGTTGGAGTCAACACAGACTTCATTGGTATGCATGTGTCTCAATTAGGAAAGTCCTCTGGCGCCTGGGTTTTCTGGTATAGCCGAAGAACCTCACTGCAGCTGGAAGGAGGTTTAACTACAGGAACAGTCTGGCCATCAGGAGAGACCTAGATCCAAAATACAACTGCAGATTCCTCGGTTATCCCTGGTCTAACTTGTTGCCTACCTGGCTTTCTTTGTACCAAAACCAAAAAGCAAGGAAAGATAAACATACGCATGTACCAGAGATTCACTGCCTTGCCCTTTTCCCCAGAAAGATCTGGCCTTATTCTAATCAGTTATGGTGTCAGTAAACACATTTCATATTTGGGATTAAGTCAGAGGGGGTTTCTGTTGTATGTTAAAAAGCGATGAAATGTTTGGTGTCATTTCTTCATGAGCCTAGGACTTGAGCAATGTAACTCTCACTTTGGAATCGAGTGATTCAAAGAAGCAGGGACAGCAGAGGCTGTTCTATCGGGGTGGTGGCAGTAACGTCAGGAAGTGCATTTCCAGAGGCAGAAATGGCTGCATTCCCAGTGAGAGCACACTGTCCCATGTCAGTGTCAGCAGGAGTTGTGGTACTGGGCTCAGGGATGTTGGGTTTCATTTCTATCTGACTCTATATCGGTCTTGGAAATTTGGACTACTCAATTATCTTCCAATGCTTCCTATTCTATCTAATAATAGCAAGCTTTGATTAACTATAAACTCAGAATCGTACCTGAATCAGGCACTAAGGCTCAGCCTTGAGTGCTAGGAGCTGTATTTCTTCTTACCCAGATAGGACCTGGCTATAATTGAAGTCATTATACAGGGCAGCTCAGGATTGTGAAGCCCAGAGAAGAGCTGTGATGCTTCATTCCCTGATCAACTCGTCTCCAGTCCAAATGCCTCAATAATGAGAAAACGTCTCTTCAAATTGCTCCGGCTAAATTGATTTTCTAAAGTGTGCTTCCAAAACGCACTCTTTTTTTTTTTTTTTTTTTTTGGTTTTTCGAGACAGGGTTTCTCTGTGTAGCTTTGCGCCTTTCCTGGAACTCACTTGGTAGACCAGGCTGGCCTCGAACTCACAGAGATCCGCCTGCCTCTGCCTCCCAAGTGCTGGGATTAAAGGCGTGCACCACCACT
>CABHPP010120041.1:13198-24601 GCA_902168425.1 Peromyscus attwateri | reverse complement strand
TTTTTTTGGTTTTTCGAGACAGGGTTTCTCTGTGTAGCTTTGCGCCTTTCCTGGAACTCACTTGGTAGACCAGGCTGGCCTCGAACTCACAGAGATCCGCCTGCCTCTGCCTCCCAAGTGCTGGGATTAAAGGCGTGCACCACCACCGCCCGGCTCAAAAACGCACTCTTTTATATAATTATAATCACTCTTCTTTTTATTTTTTTTTTTTAAGATTTGTTTATTTTTATTTTATGTGTGTGGGTACTCTGCCTGTGGTGCCTTCAGGAACCAGAAGTGGATGTCAGATCCCCTAGAAGTGACGTCGCGGACAGTTGCGAGCTGCCTCCACGTACAGCCACTCTTCTACACAACCATGTGGTGTAGAACATAACTAATGTGTGTTATCAAGTTAGCTAACGTACGCAACAGGAGTGGGACACGGCGTTTGTCTCTTAGGTGACATTGCTGGCATTTTCTTTCCCTCCCAGGAATAACAAGCATTTCACTAACAGAAGCTCACATTTGTAACTAACCGTTGCTAGAATCCTACCGTGATAATTCTTTTCTGGATACATTAAGTTAAACATAAATATTGCCTCACAGAGAAAGCAAGGCACATCTTAAGACATTAATATTTACTCCTAAGTTGACCAAATGGCATCTGTTTTCAGCCCTGCTAGCAAACAAGCTTGTCACAAATGAATCCATTTGTATACTGTGCATGCCAGGTGTATTCCATGGTGAAACTGGATATCCCATTTGAAAAATAGTGAATTTTATAGCTTAAAATGCTATAGTATTTTAATTATTAGACAATGTCTTTGATTGCTATTTAGGTTGATCATGTTTGTTTTTGATCATGTTTTTGGTAGGATTTGTAATCTTTGAGCAACTGTTCATTGCTTAGACCGTTCGTGATTGGTCCATTAGTCAAATAGACTGTGGGAGCTTTCGACCTCTACATCGTTTATCCCAGATTCAGTGCAAAAACCAAAGCTTAGAGGGATATTTGTCCTTTTATCATGCCCTTTAGACTGTAATGCTGAAATCAGCTCAAAGCCAGAGAGTTCATTCACTGCTGCAAAGCACAGACAGTGTGTTCAAAGGCTCCAGCAGACTGGGAGAATTAAAAGAGCAAAGACACCAAGAAAGAGCTATAATTAAAAGCACTCTTCACGGGTCAAAAGTGCAGCTCATTAATGTTTTGCTGAGCAGATGGCATTAATGAGCAGCCAAAGAGCCACGCTCGTTATCACTCTCCCTTCATTATCCCTTTGGTACAAATGGCTCAGTGGACAGGAGACCAGGACTGCCCCACATGATTAGGCTTGATAATTAACACCATACCTGACTTCTACACAAGTGCTCAGTGAGGTAAATAAAGGGAAATGCATAAATGTAGAGCAAGAGAAGCCTTCCTTCCTTATAAAAGAAAAAGATAACGTACCTCAGCAGCATTTAGAATTATACAAACATTGGAGATTTCCAGTAATGTAGTAAATGGTTAACTAAATGACTGCCCCATCCCTAATTAAAGAAATATGCTACCTTGAAAATACCTTTCCAAAAAACTATTAGCATAAGAAAATGTTCCTGATATGTAAATTTTTAAAAAGCAGTCAATCATACATGCACTCAAACCTTAGTTATATAAGACATGTATAATTATAAAAATGTGCCTAGATAAAGGTTAATATGAAGTGCAAGGAAATGTTAACTTTGTCTCCAAGTAGCACAGGAACGAGAACTTCTTTTCTTTTGGCTCCTGTAATGACTACATACTAGTTTGATAATGAAATAAAAGCACATCAAACTCATAACAGCAGTTACCTCCATAGAGCGTGGTGGAACTGAAGACTCGCTCTGTTTGTACTCTCAAGAAAATATCCCTGGGCTGGAAAGATGGCTGTACGGTTAAGAGCACTAGCTGCTCTTCCAGAGGAATTCCCAGAATTCAGTTCCCATAGCCCACGTGGAGGTTCACAACTGTCTCTAAAGCCAGTTCTGGGAGATCTGACATCCTCTTCTGACCTCTGCAGGGTACCAGGCATGTACCTGGTACACAGACTACATGCAAGCAACACCTATAAAATATTTTTAAAATTTTTTAAAGACCATATTCTAAATTCCTGTATATTATTGAAAAATAAAAGGATTTTTTTTAACAAGAAGTAGAGTCATGGAATATATTTTTCTCCCTTTGCACTTGACAGGGAAACAAAACCTTCATTCTATCCTATCTAATATGCCTCAAGCCATTTGCCTTGGTGTTACTAGAAACTCAGAGTTTTGGCCCAAATCTATCTACCTGTGTGGCCTTGAGCTAGGTAAGTTACCTGCTGTATCCCAAGAATCTTGGAACATGGATACTTCCCTGCCTAGCAACATGAAATAATTTACAAGAAAATATTTGTGAGCTCTAAATTCTTTCTTCATGCAAAGTGTCATTGAGCAATAATAAATATACACTTTTCTAACTGAAAGGATCATTTTAAGCTATTTAACTGTGTTCTGAACAGGAAATTTTAAAACTGAGAAGGTGGGATTATTTAAGGAACTACAGAATGAAGAACCATGATGTCGATAAGTTGGTGAGTAGTAAATAGCTGCTGTGGGATGTTCTGTATGTTAAATGTGTTGCACTGATTGGTTAATAAATAAAACACTGATTGGTCAGTAGCCAGGCAGGAAGTATAGGCGGGACAAGGAGAGAGGAGAATTCTGGGAAGTGGAAGGCTGAGTTAGAGACACTGCCAGCCGCCGCCATGAAAATCGAGATGTAAGGTACCAGTAAGCCACAAGCCACGTGGCAACTTATAGACTAATAGATATGGGTTAATTTAAGATGTAAGAACTAGATAGCAAGAAGCCTGCTGCAGCCATACAGTTTGTAAGCAATATAAGTCTCTGTGTGTTTACTTGGTTGGGTCTGAGTGGCTGTGGGACTGGCAAGTGAGAGAGATTTGTCCTGACCGTGGGCCAGGCAGAACCAGAAAAACTCTAGCTACAAATAGTCCTCTCCAAAACGGAGGATGTATGGAAAGCACAAATTCTCCTTCTTCTCCCTCCCTTCCTCCCTCTCTCCCTCCCTGTGTACCCCACTTCCTCTCTTACCCCTGCCCCAGAAGAAGAAACCAATGTGCAAAGAAATACCCTCAGGACAATTTCCCAGAACTGCATTTCCAATGTCTTAGAAGCTGAAAGCATCAAAGCCGTATTAACGTGGCAGATCTTGGTGAGGCCCCCCGGAAGTTCCCGAGAGCAGGCAGCCTGCCGCACCCCCGCTGGGCTGGTGTTCGCTCCCTTGAGGAATGGCCAGACTGCTAACCAGACACATCAGCCTCTCTTCACATCAGCTGCCATCTGTCCCCTGACCTCTGCTACCGGGGATGAAGATGAACAGCCTGAGGTTCATGGTGGTCCCCGGTAACGCACATTCTCCTGGAGGGGTGACTTTACCCCCAAGTGTGCCCTGCCTGGTCTGATCACAAATTACATGATATTCTAGCCGGATCAGTAATCAGCAGTGGGGCTACTGAGAGAGAACTTATTGTCACTGGAATCCACAGGAGTAACTGTGGTCAGCAGCTTCAGCTCCTAGTGCACTGTGGGAGAAGAATTAGGCGTGGTCCTCTTGCCCCTCTCTCACTTTGGGGTCTCATAGTCTCTCCTCCCCCGCCAGCCTCACACAGTGATTCCCTGCACGACCCTTAGTTCCCTCTTCACCCAGTCCCACGCTCCTCCTATCTGGTGGAGACTTGGAGTCACACTTGCTGCCAGCATCTTGCCAGGCCTAAAATCAGCATCACCCAAACGGGCTTGCCCTCGAGACTCCCTAAAACCACAAACGAAGGCACCGGTCACCCCAATCAGACTACAGAGTCAACTTGCACCTTCTCCGCTCTGCCCAAGTCCCTTCACTTCAGCTACTGCGCTTCTCAGTCACCAACAGACTTCAACTCCAAGACTCTGAGAAATGCTAATAACTCCTGCCCCTGATTACAGCAGAAGCTTTACTTTCAACTCACTCCCTGTTCCAGAACATGCAGCTTCCAAAGTTGGTCCCAGTCCATGAAGCTTTAGAGAGCCCTTCTGACACCTCCACTAGAAGGGCATTTCCTTCTCTCCCTGCATATCCACCAAGCCTCTTCTCTGTGCTATTTGTTCAATATTCTTACCGCCTGATACTTTCTTTTCTCTTAAAGTGTGGGGGTCTTGTTTTGGACATTTTGAGGAAAGTAGAGTGCAGCCCATTGCTTTACTGATGGTACATTACAAGACAAAGCTTCCTAAACGCCTCTCCTTTGAAGAGGATTTGCGACAGAAGCTGAGGAGAGTGGACTCTCGGTGTGTTGGGTGCTGACCTGAAGCAGGGATTTCTAGCTGCTGAGGGATTCTCTCAGCCTTTGTGTTCTTGCTGGGTGAACAGCTCTCATGCCTTCGAAGCTGGGTGACAAGAAGGTCTATTAAACTGTTCCTACACCAAACTCACTGTCAAACTTAAAAATTAGCTCAACTAAATGGTCATTGAGGGCATTGCTAGCCTCAGCATCAAAAGTAGGGGAATGGGTGTCACTATTAAAGTCATAAGAAACAGTCTGCTCCTCCAGATAGTCAAAGGTGACATTTATGGGGCCCTCGGATTCCTACTTTACTGTCTGGTGGATATCATCACAATTTGCCCACTTTTCTAGAAGGCAGGTCAGACCTCAGATCAACACATTGGGGGTGGGCACATTCAAAGCCATGTGTCTTAGTTACTGTTCTACTGCTGTGAAAAGACACCATCACCAGGCCAACTTACAAATGAAGGCATTGAATTGGGGGTGTGCTTACAGTACATAAGTTTAGTCCATGATCATCATGGTGGGAATCAGGCAGTATGGTGCTGGAGCAGTAGCTGAGAGTTTTACATACTGATCTGCAGACAGCAGGCAGAGAGAAAGAGAGACTGGGCCTGGCATGGACTTTTGAAACTTCAAAGCCCAGCAACACACCTCCTCCATCAAGGCCACTTCTCCTTATCCTTACCAAACAGTTCCACTAACTGGGGACCAAGCATTTAAAACATAATAAACCTATGGGGGCCATTCTCATCCAAACTGCCACGTTCTACTCCCTGGCCCCCAATGGCTTGTAGCCATATCATAATGCAAAATGCTTTCAGTGAAACTTCAAAAGTCCCCATAGCCTTTCACGGGCTCAGTACTGTTTCATAGTTCAAAGTCTTTTCTAAGACGCATTGCAATCTCTTAACTGTAAACGCCTGTAAAATCAAAATTAAAACCAGATCACACACTTCCAATATACAACAGCACAGAATACACATTACCATTTCAAAGGGGAGGAAACCGGATATAATGAGGAAGTACTGGATCAAAGCAAGAACAAAATCCAGCAGGACAAATCCCAAATTCTGCATGCCATGTCCGATGTCAAAGCAGTCCAGATCTCCGACTCCTCCCAGCTTTACCTACTGCAGCACACTTCCTTCTCTCTCTTGGGCTGGTTCTACGCCTTAGCAGCTCTCCTTGGCACGTATCCCAATACTCTGGCATCTCCAACATCTTAGGGTCTCCAGCACAACGCAGGCCTCACCTTCACAGCTTCACACCATGTCCTCTATGGGCCTCCATGTGGGGACTCCCCTGATACACACCTAGCCCCAGCTGCTTTCCTTAACCTTGAAGGAAGATTCCACAGCCCCTTTCTTTTATCTCTTAACTCTAAGTCCAGAAGCAAGTGGCTGAAGCTGCTAAGTTCTGCTGCCTGCTGGGGCTGGAACCAATTACATTTGCATAAGCTTTCTGTTGTTTAGGCCTAGGACATACCACATGCATGCAAAGCATGCATGCATGTGTGCACACACACACACACACCATACACACACATACACACACACAAATAAAGTTTTTGTTGTTTGTTGTTGTTGTTGTTGTTGTTTTTGAGACAGGGTTTCTCTGTGTAGTTTTGGTGCCTGTCCTGAATCTTGCTCTGTAGAACAGGCTGACCTTGAACTCACAGAGATCTGCCTGGCTCTGCCTCCCGAGTCCTGGGATTAAAGGCATGCGCCACCAACGCCCGGCACTAATAAAAATTTTTAAATGATTTTTTTTAATTGTAAAAAAAAGAATACAAATTAGTATAACCACTTTGGAAATTGTTTACTAATATGTAGTATGTCAAATATGTATTTACATGATCTATAACTCCACAGCTATGAATGTTCCTCTTTTCCAAAATACACATGGCAGGATGGCCATGGTAGCTCTGCTTTTAAAGATCTTAATGATGGGTGAGGGGACGTGGCTCTACTGGTAAAATGCTTGCCTAGCATTCACGAAGCCCTGAGTTTGATCTTCAAGCATGGTTTGTGCATACCTGTAACCACAGAACTTAGGAGAATGGAGAGAGGAGAAGAAATTCCAAGTCATCCTTCACTTTATGTTGAGTTTGAGGCCAGCCTGGGGTAGTGAGATACATGAGCCTTGTCTCATAAAGAAAGAAAGGGGAAAAAAAAAAAGCTTAGTGACTGAAGGAATGGAATAAATAAATGTTTATATAATTTGTGCAATTTTTAAGAACTGAGTTTCTGTCTCATTGGTATTAACCAATCTCACAGACACAAATATGAGAAACCCTGTCTCAAAACTAGTGTTAAAAAGTTAGGAAGACACCTGACATGGACCTCTGGCCTTCACATGAACCTGTATACATATATGCACAAACACACATGCACACACATAAAATAAAAGCATGAGTTTTATCAACTTGTTTTTAATTTTAAAAAATTGTTTGCTACCATTCTCTCTCTCTCTCTCTCTCTCTCTCTCTCTCTCTCTCTCTCTCTCTTTCTTTTTATCTTAGACAGTCTCATACATGCCAGACTGGCCTTAAACCCATGAAGTACCTTGAACTTCTGATCCTCCTGCCTTTACCTCCAGAGTGCCCTCATGCCAATTTATTCAGTGCTGAGGGTTAAACCCAAGTGTGGCTGCATTCCAGCTGAGCTACTCCTGCCCTGGCTCCAGAGAGGAGCACCTAGTCCTAATCCACCGTCTGTTTGTCAGTTACCCTTTGTTTCTCTTGTTGCCCTATGCAAAAGCTGTCTGAGAGTTTTCCAAGGATCAAAGGCCTATGCAAAACTTGGTTCAGGAAACCCGGAAAACTGCGGTATCTGATGAATCAAGAAATTTGCACTTGGCATTGTATTTTTGGGAGCTCCTTTCAGGTTGTTTTGAGCATATGGAAATCAACTGGCTAACGTGTAAATATAGAGAAAAATAAAAATGCCCTGAGCAAAGGAAAGGTGCTTCAGTCCTTAGAGACTGGATTCCCCTGCAGCTGTGAAAGGCTAGATTCATTCTTAAGATGCCTCTGAGTCTTCTTTCCATGGATTCTAGTGAACCCCCACACCCATGCCACGACACCTCGAGACACTCAAGACTTCATACATTCGAGACCAGCACCCTACCAGCTGAGCTACATCCCTAGCCTTTCTGCAGATCTTTAACATCACAAATTGAGATATTTCCAGGGAGGAAATGACACATTAAATATCTGAGAAAAAGCCAAGGCTGTTCAGCTTGGAACAATATATATGTGTATGTATTTATAGGTATATGTATTCATACATATATATAAAATTCAAATAGGAACCAGATTTATTCTGCACATACTCTGAAGGCTGAGGTGAAACTGATTGGCAAAAGTTGATTTCATCCTAACGTAAGAGCCCTCTAAATAGCACTTCCAACAAACAAACTAAGGAGCTCATCAAAGAGTGATCAGCATATTTAAAAGGTGGTGGTCCCTGCTGGTGGTTTAAATGTCTTCCAAGCTCTCTGTTAATTCCATGATCTTTCATCACCTCTGTCAACAGGAGGGTTTGACAGGAATAAAGGAAAACTATATGCAGCTTACTCTACACAAAACCGCCAGGAGAGGCCTCTGGGTTATTGTAGCTCAACCACCGTCCACAGCATTCATCATTTTGAAGAGTTCTCCAAAGTAAGTGCTTAAGACACTAAGTATCATGAAATGGATGAGTCTCCTGACAGTGACTTTCTCCATTACCCAACATGTAAACTATAATTCTCTTCGAATAAATTGTTTGGATGTTACTATTTCCTCCAGCTCCATCTGGTAGTGTGGGTGGTGACAGTGAAAGGGACAACATCGTCCACACTGCTCTGTTTCTACCTGGGCGAGATGGCCTCCGGCCTCATTGGGGCAATGAAGAACTACTTAGGAATGTACTTCCTTTCCTACACCCGCATTGGCATTGAGCTTTGGGCGTTGAAGTCAATGTTTTGTTTCGTTGGTGGTGGTGGTTTTAGTTTTTTTGTTTGGTTATTTTGCTAATTTCATGAATAGCAGAGCTTTAAGTTGTGGCAACGAACACTTCTTCAATTATTAATGAGGTTAGACACATAAAAGAACTGAAGGACTTGGGTGGGGGTGCTGAATCACCTCACAGTATCCGCCCACTGTCCAGCCTGCATCGATTTGAGCAACAGTTCACTGCCCTGACAAGGACTTTCTCTGTCTTCCAGTGGAATGGTTCCACCATCAAATACTCCAGAGACCATCTTCCCACACTATTATGTCACATGTCCTTGTGGTCTGCCTTTTCATTACCCTGAACTATTTGTCTATCCAGATTATTAAACCCCAAATTTTACACATAGATAGGTCTCCAGTGGACAGCACTTCCAAAAATGTTTTTTGTAGAACATTCTTGTGCCAACGTGCACCAATGAGAACATTGCTATAAACCAAACTGTGAAGGCAGGTTTCTTCCACCAGATGGTATTTAGGGTACTTTTTTTTCCCCTATTAATCTGTAGTTTTAGTTTTTCAGTCGTAAATATGGAGTAGTTGTATAAACAAAGAGAATAATTGGCACATTTAGAATGCCTCAGGGAAACTGAAGCTGCAGTCTCTGTGTGATTTCTTACAGCCTGCAGGGCCCCTCAAATGAAAGCCATGCCCAAGCTGGCACCCATAGTTCAGCCACCAGAAGCAGCCTCACCACCTGCAGAGAGCTCACTTGATGAAGTACTCTAGTGACCAGGTCTGATGGCCAAGATGGCAACCACGGCCATCCATGTGGCTGTGGGTTCTGCCTCGAGGCACACATTGCATGTTCATCCCCGGACATCTCAGTGGAAGTAGCAATGTTGCACCGTCAAAGACTGAAATCACTTACCTGGAGACTTGGGGAGCTCAGACTGCATAGCAGCAGTTGGAGGAACCCTGCTTTTATGAGGTAAAGCACTTGGTGGAATGTACCAAGAGCCAGGGTGGCATTCAGTTCTGTGAGGATTTTGACAAGGTGCTGAAGACTTGCAAAGAGATTAATCTAATGGAGATGTTGAAGTTGAAGAACTGGCAAATTGGCTTCGGGGACCAAGTTACTTTAGCAAAAAAAAAAAAAAAAAAAAAAACAATTGCAGCCTGAGGAGATGGCTGGTAACAAACAGAGCTTGCTGTGAAGCATGAAGACCCCAGTTCACACCCCCCAGGACCCATGTAGGCAGGTGTGATCACACACCTTGATCACCACAGCACTGTGGCGGTGAGAGAGGAGATGGTAAGGCAGCGGCTGACTGCCAGTCTGGCTCCAGGTTCGGTGAGAGACGCTTTCTCCAGGGAAGAAGGTGGAGAGTGATAAGGCAGAATTCCCGATGGTCTCTGGAAGGAGCTGGCCTCATGCATGCACACGTGCATACACGACACACACACACACACACACACACACACACACACACACACACACACACAGTGAAAGTGTAAAGCCCTAAATGAAATCTCCTGTTATTAATCGCTCTGTTGCTTCGGAACAACCATGAAAGAGGGTGTTTGACTTCAAGCGAGCACACTAAGATTGCGGATGAGCAGGCGTTTGGCTGCTCCCTTTAAACCAGCAGTGCGATGTTTTCATTTGTGAGACCATTAGAATAAATTCATTTTCTTCAGAACAAAAATAAAAACATCATGACGGAAGCCATGGCAGAACATGGATAGAGAGTAGGAATGGAGATTCTATTTCTGAACTATATCCCCTTGGTTCTTGATTAAAAAAAAAAAAAAAAAGACCCCAGAATAGATCTTATTTATGTAGAAAGTTTTGCACACCTTGCGAAGGGAAGCAAAACACCGCAGACACGGGATTCCACGGGCTTGCCTGCATCGCTGTGGAGACATCTGCTTCTCTTAAAGAAAGGAGGGGGGAAGAAATGTGTACATCGGGGGCGCTTTGGAGGCAATGAGTATTGAATTGCACGCAAATATTTTTTTTTTTTTTCTATTTGAGTCCTGAGAGGTTTGAACACCCAGTCCATAGTGCATTACCCGGAATACCAGCGTGCAATCAAACAGGTACGGGTAGACTCCACGAGCACTTTGGCCTCATTAGATGCTGCTTAACAGGCCTGTGTTTGCACTTCCATGTGTAATTAAGCTTGAGGGGAAGGTGTAATGAAAAAGATAACCTAAGAATGGTTAATGGGTTGGTGTCCTGAAATGCTGACAAATCATGCAAGCAGATTCCCAGGCCAGTACTTCTCCCAAGCTGTTCACTGAGTGTCTATCTGTGAGCCACGTAAGGTCCAGACCCCTCCCCAGCTCCTTCCCATGATCTTGCAACCTAGCCAGGATGCCGTGGGAGGTAGTTCCTTCAATGAGCCCTTGTTCTGGTATATCAGAAAGACTACTGTTTGCTAATTTACCCATAGAGGTAACTGTTACAGCATATCTCTTTTAATAAATAGTGCTAAAATTATTTTCAATGGTAATTACTCAAGCTTCTAAAATGATGCTTCAATATAAATTTTTTAAAGTACATTTTAAAATATACTGGGTGTCATTTATAAAGCCATTTAACCCTAGATGTAGCACAAATTATACTTTAAAGAAAACTACATATATATACACCAGTGAGAGGTACTTCTTAGAAAATTATTCATAAACGTTAAAAAGTTGGAAACTGGAATATTGCGCTGTTAAACTTTAAATGAAACTTCATTAATAAAAGTCTACAAAGATGACCTTTAAAATGACAGTTAAGTTTTCAAAATCTATGAAAATTGTAAAGTTTATTGCACAGTAGCTCTGGAATATGACTTGAGAACCATTGCGTTCCATGAGCACCGGCCTCAGGGATGATCAGTATCTGGAAGGTTCTTGTCCGGTGCTGTCTCATAGACAGAGAAGAGGCTCACAGAGAAAGACCAGCCAGCCAGCCAGGACTTCTCTAAAAGAGAGACTATGGCTTGAGACCCATTCCTAGGCTAAGGGAAGCAGAGCGAGGGAGTAGGTTCAGCACTCAAGGCCAAAATCCAGAGGCTGTTAATCACCTAGTATTTGAACAGATCGAAGAGGAAATCACTAGCTTACAGATAAATGATAAGTCTGGAT
>CABHPP010120041.1:0-13188 GCA_902168425.1 Peromyscus attwateri | reverse complement strand
TGGTACACAGTATTGACTGTATTGGTAAGATGGCAACTGTTTACTGCTGGACCCTTAAACCTGGTTCACCCGCCACCCACCATGCTGCCAGCAGCCAACTGAAGAAAGTTGAGGCTCATCCATCCCTAACACTGACATCAGAAGACTTCATGCCTCCCACACACACTGCTCCACATCTGCATCTGTGACCCTCCTCTGCCTTTTCCCTGTGGCCCTGCCACCTCTCCACTGAATATCGTCTCCCTGCCGCCGGCGGCCATGTCAGAGGAGCAGCAGAGAGCAGTTGACTTCAGGGGATCAGTCCTCCAGGAAACAAACCCTGATGGGTGAATCTCGGCCCCAGAATGTTTCTTGTGACTGCTGTGTCTGTGCGTGTTTGCCAGTGCCGTTTTTTCTCTGGTAGCTGGCATGGTGTGAACGAGAACCCCATTGCCCTTAATGCAGTATGATCATCTCTTGGAAACACCCCGTTCTACTGGGCATTTTTACCTGTGGACTATTATGAAGATGATTTCCTCCTAAGCTGTACTGTTACTGTACTGAAGCCATGATTTTATACAATTATGGGTGTTAGTTTAAATAAGATTTTAATGACTGTTTTTTAATAAATATAGTAAAGAATTATGATAGAGGTTAATTTAGTGGAAAAGTTAACACAGGTAAAGGTAGAATGAAATGTTGCCTCTGACTCTGATAAAGCAGAGGCTGCATGGAAATAAAATAAAATAAAATAAAATAAAAAATTAAAACAAGGAAGTGTCACACAGCTAGAAAACATGTGTTTCTACTGAGGCACTGTATAGACTGTGGCTTAGGTTAATGATTAAGAAAAACAATTGAGTCCCAGTAGCGCAGCTGGCTTAAATTCTTTTAATCTTAATGTTGGGAGATGAGTTCACAGGTTTCAGGGTGCATCATAGCTGAAACAAAGCTTTGAAAATAACTTAAGGTCAGATGAGTACGTTTTTGTCAAATAGCTGTGAGGTTAAAAAAAAATAATAAAAATTAATAAAAAAAAACTTAGAAAACAATCTAAAATTCACAAGGGCACGTAGCTGAGTGATAGATTCATTAAGATTAGGAATCAAAAACAAAGCAGCCCAATTATTATTAGCTTACTTACCTTTCTTGCTAGGATGGGTTGGTAGCCAAAGGTGATGACTAATTCCTTGTGCCCGTTTCTGCCCTCAGCTTCCTGATATAAAAAAAAGTTGATGAGTGGGTATGCACCCTGAGGATTGAAAGTAGAGATGACTGATTGTTTTTCACATATAAAAGTTTAGGTTTGTGATTCTTTTAAGATTCCTTATAAGATTATCTTTTGAGATAAATAACAAAACGATTGGTCCTTTCTTTGTAACTGCAAAATGCAGCCTGCCAGTAAAAGAACTGACTAAGAAAAAAAGAAAATATCTTGCTTGTTCACACCCTGTTAATCTGTGACAAGTTGCTTGGGCATGAATGTATGTGAGTTCTTGGGACAACATGTCTTTCACCTGTATTACGTAAAATGTTTAGTCATGTAAGGGATAGGGAAAACATGCTGTTTTTCACTTGTATTCATTGTAATCATTCACTTGAAAAATAGAAGGTAATAAGCACGTTGTAATTTTTATATTGCTTGAAAGAATTTGCTGGGGTATATAAGCTGTAAGGTAAAAAATAAAATTAGTTAGAAGGAAAACATCAAGAGAAGGAAAACACCAGGAAAGATGTAGAGGAAAAATAAAAGAATAGAAAAAGAAGTCAGAAGGAAACCATCAAGAGGGGGTGTGTCTTTTCCCTTCCTCCCTCAGAGAGACAGTCCCGGCTGGCTCCCCTGCTCTGTTGTATCCCCATCAAGCCCTGCGCTGCTGGAGGCTGGTCCTCATGGCAGCTGCATCTCCCACATCACCCTCTTCGGTCTTTTTAGGACAGTTTGTGTTCACCATGTATTTCCTCCCTTCCTGATCTATTTGACCAACTTGTTCTAGCTCCTACCTCAGTTGTGGTCTCGAGCCACCTAAAGGATTATCCCTGAGAAGTTCAGCCATCAGGACATCAACAAATGGTGTAACTTGTCCATTCCACATATCTCGAAAGCTAGTCTCCTCTAGTCCCTCCTCTCTCTGTTTCCTTCCCCACGTCTCCGTACCTGAGATCAATATCCACAGTCAATAAATTCTCTTTTCCCCTGAAATCAGATTCCTCCTGGGTCATTCTCCTCTTCCTGTTTGGACACCATCATACTTCCAATCTCCCCTCGCCCCCGCCCCAGAAATTATTCTCTCCGATTTTTCAACTCCTAGACTTCACCCATGCTGTTCCCAAGAAGCCGGCTTTCTCTAACACATCCTTGTAAGTTCCACTTCTTTCCACTAAAATCTAAATTTTTACTTGTATGATTACGTGGGTGTCTGCAAGCTTACCTGGCCCAGTACAGCAGCCGATAGCCCTGAGAACTCATCATGTGGCTGTCCCAAGCTGAGATGTTTCACAGGTGTTAAATCCACACCAAATTATGGAGACATTAAGGTTAAAAGAGTATAAAATGTCTCAGTAATTGTAGTATTGTTGAGTTATATGTCAATAGCGTATTTTAGCTAAATTGAATTAAATGAAATTAAAATTTTCGTTTTTCTTTTTTAAGGTTGCTACTAAAACTTTGAAGTTACCCTTAGGCTAATGTTTAATTTCTTCTTATCAGTAGTGGGAGTGAGACAGCATCTTGCTGTGAGTCCAGGCTGGCCTCAACGCCCCCCCACCCCCACCCCGTCCTCTTGCCTCAGTATGCTAGGATTGGAGGCAAGCCCCGCCATGTCTGGCCTCACATCCTGTTTCTGCTGGATGGCGTTGCTGTAGACCTTAAACTCCGTGGGGTCAAAGTCCTTTTGCTCACGACTAAACTCCCAGCAACTGTAACACTGCACCTGACTCACAGTAACCGGATTAGTGGATATATTTTCAAAGAATACATTTTTTTTTTCTGGGTAATTGGATTTAAATCCAACTTCTTCCTTTTAGAAAAAGAGGAACCAAAGATAAACAACTGTAGCCAGGGGATTAGAAAGCTAAATCTCAGTATGTGTGTTCTCTGTCTGCCCAGGGCATCAGAGCTGTTACTTATATAGACTTACAGATTTACTTATGATTAAGGGTCTGAACTGTCAGGCCGGCCCAGTTTGCCACTGACTTTAAAAGCTAGCATACCCACCTGAGAGTGCTCAACAACTAGATTCATCTTCCAAATTACAGACAGGCTACCGAAGGAGAAAATAATATAGAAGAGATGCCACCTAGTAAGAAAGGACCCAAGGGGTATTCCTTGGATGTCAGCCACTTCCACACACGTGATCTCGTAGGTAATGTCTCACTTACTAGCTCAATGGTTATTATCAGAAAATCTTCATCTTGACGTAACCTGAATTCACCTTCTGGAAAAGGACCTAACAAAAATGTGGAGGAGGACAGAGGAGTATTTAAAATTCTACTACTGTTCTTAAAGACTACTTTCCTTCCACATTGGTTGGCCGGCATGCTCACTCACATTCCCAATCACGCACACCTATCACAAGTGTCTGTGTTTACGTTACACCAAGTTCCCTGTGGTTGGCAATACTAGCACCTGGCCTGAGAAAGGAAGCGGCCAAGCTGTCCTGTGATCCCTGAAGGCTAATCCAGCAAGAGGAGGACTGGTTTCACAGACAAGGGCTCCGGAACTAGAGGATACTCGGCCAGATGGATCAGGTGACACCTGGAAGAGAGAGCCTCTGGGAGCCAAGAGACCACAAAGACAAGCCGAGACTCTGACCACAGACACCCATTTTACCCGGATGCACTAAGTCCTCATTACCTGACAGTAATGCTGCCTTCTCCCGTGAGAGCGGGGATGAGAAAGGTCACTTTAACACAAGTCTCCTCGTCAAGATTCTGCAGTTCTTCCTTTTCTAGTGTTTAACGAGCCCCAAAGCTGAGAGACAAGCAGACGGCATGTCCTCAGTTACAGTGTTATAGTCAGCCTTATGCTTCCTTAAGTGCACAGCAATAACGCTGGACTGGAATGAGGAGCTGGGCTTGCTATCTCTTCCATCCGGGATTCATTTCAGAACCATTAAGATGCCATGTGCTCCACCTGCTGTTGTCCAAAGGGTTGTCATGGGACCCTGCTCACAGCAAATGATTTAAACAGCATCAACCCCGTGACTCAAGGTCTTCCGCTTTCCCAAGGCAAAGCTCCCCACATTCAAGTGAGTCAGGACACCACAAAACCCAAAAGGATATTGTAGTCTCTGTGAGACATTAACCCTCTATCTTTCCAACCTACCTACCAGAATAAGAATAGACGGTGAGGAACAAAGGCTACAATTAGACTTTTAAAAAAGAAAATACAGGGCGAGAGAGATGGCTCGGCAGTTATGAGCATTTGCTGTTCCTGACGAGGACCCAGGTTCAGTTCCCAGCACTCAAGCCAGGCAGCTCATAACTTCCTATCACACCAGTACCACAGACTCTGACGTCACCCTCTTTCATTCTTAAAGGCCACTCACACACATGTGCACATATACACAAATAAGAATAATAAACAAACAAATAGGAAAAATGGGGCATGTAGGAAATATATATGAGCCAATGGTCCTGAGCTGGACCACTTTGAGTAACAAGACAGATAAAGTTGCCGGGGTCTATAACCACAAAATAAAATAAGCATCTATGAATCTGCACTAACACTAATTAGCTGCTTTATTAAGCAGCTAATTAACTAAGGAGAAGAGCCATTTCCTTATGAAGACTCTTGACTAATGGTAGTAGAAAAAAAAAAACAGATAAACAGCAAATCACCACTGGAACATAATGATGATAATTATGTTAAGCAATAGCCACGTGTGTATGCTAAATTAATGGCAAAACTTGGAGGAAATAATGCAAGGTCTCAAAACATATCCTCCAAGAATTTAGAAATTGCAGGGAAAATAGTACCTTTACAGTACAGAAATTCAGCGCATACTCTGCTAACCAAGACATCATGATCAATATGACAGGTAATAAAATGTATTGATATCATGAGCACTATATCATCTACTGTGAAGGGCATTGGTATAACTTCTAATGTAGTTTTCATTCATTCTTGCTTGCTTGCTTTTTTCTTTTGTTTTTGTTTTGAGACAAGGTCTTACTATGCAGCACAGACTGGCCTGGAACGCACTCTGTAGACCAGACTGACCTTGAACTTCATGAGATCCACTTGCCTCTGTCTCCTGAGTGTTGAGGTTAAAGGTGAGTGCTACTTCACCGGGCCTCTTTCTGATATATTCTCACCAGAGCTACATAACCTCATCTTACTCATTAGAAACACCAACTGGTGGACAGCCCAAGTTGAGGGACATTCCACAGACGGAAGTGTGTTTTTCCAAAGCACCAATGTCGTGAGAGACTAAGAATCTGGCATCGATCACAAGGGACCAAGGAGATGCTACAGCTAAGGAACTGACTCACGGAGCAGACGCTGAACAGCTGTGAGAAATAATGGAGTTCAAATAGAGCCAATGGTTCGGTTAGTAATACCACACTGGTGTTAATTTTTTTTTTTTTTTAGCTTTGCTGGTTATATCATAGAAAGTAGTATGAGAACAGTTGGAGAAATAGGGCAAGACGTGTGTAGGAATTCTGTATTACTACAACTTTTATGGAAATGAAAATTCATTGCAAATTTAAAAGTCTGAACAATGGAAATTAAAAGTCTGAACTCTCAGATATGCCCAACCTGCACTCTGCAGGCAACTGTACCAGGCCAAGGATCACTCTAAATGTAATTGTAAGCTTACCTAAACCATTGTGAGGTTTTTGTGTTTTTTGTTTTTTGTTTTTTGTTTTTTTTTGAGACAGGGTTTCTCTGTGTAACAGCTCTGACTCTCCTGGAACTTGCTCTGTAGACCAGGCTGGCCCCGAACCCTCAGAGATCCACCTGCCTCTGCTTCCCGAGTGCTGGGATCAAAGGTGTGCGCCACCACCGCCTGGCTGTGAGTTTTCTTTTCTTTTTAATTGATTTTTCTTTCTTTGTAACTCAATTGTGTGGCTCTTTGAGCATGATCTTTGTAGAGGAATGCCATACTGCGGCATCAAAAGTTTGGGTGTGCTTGGAAAGAACACCAAATTCCAAACCCAAACATAACAGATGACACAAAAATGCAAAGAACTATCGTGTTCAACCAAATGGACCATTACGAGGCCTTTGATTTACTGAGATAGGTATAGAAAAACAGGCCCAAAATGACAACAACATTCCTAAATTTTAACAACAAGGCCATAGCCGTTTGGAATGTCTTACCGATCTAGCATGTCTTACTCAAGACATCTGGAATGCCAGTGACCCAAGACATCTTACACTAATGATGAACCTCAAGCAAAACAAATCACTACACAGTGATAACGAGGTATCACCTGTCGGCCCAAATACACACTCCCTATAAATGTCCCGTAAGACAAGGCCAAATAACATCCCTTTCAGCTGCTATAGATGCACTGCTAGCCCTGCTCAGCAGCACACTGGGGACTTGTCCACTGCATTCTTGCGGTGTCTTTCAATAGAGTCCTTCTTTGTCTGCTCATGTTTGGGTAAATTCTTTTACCACCCACGTCACCACCCTTCATGATGCCATTTGGTGCCATTTTGTGCAGGGATGGGGAGACCACTGGAAAGCTTCCAGTCAGAGAGATTTGCATTTCAACAAAGTCACCCTGATTTCTGCACTGAAAGGACACAGATGACAGGCATCAGTTGGATACAGTGGCGGGGTTGAGAAGGGGTTAGATGCTAGCCATCCTCTGAAGCTGGAGTCAAAGGAATTTCCTGACAGAATGAACGGGGTCAGAGAGTGATGAAGATGAATGGGGTCAGAGAGTGATAAAAGTCAAAAACAACCATTGAGTTTTTGGTCATCACAACTGGAAGGATGGATACGAGTGAAAAAGGAAACAGAAGGAAGATATGGCTGTTCCTAAGGGATTGAGGGTTTTATTGCAGGTATAAGGGAGAACACAGGCACAGGCAGGGGCATCTGGGAGTGTCCAGAGTGAACCAAGCCATACTGGAGGGGGAGTGAGAGGAAGGAAGAGAGAGAGGAGACAGGACCTAAGGGGCTGTGAGGCCAAGAGCACCAAGAGGTAAAAAGGGCAACGAAAATGGCTGGGTGTGTATAAGGAAGAGCCGCTGGAGGAAAGGCAGTGAAGCCCAGGGGATGGAGAGGTTGAGAGGAGAGGAGAAGTTCTGAGAGCCCAGGACTCTGTAACAGGTAGAAACTCGGGGGAGACTTCAGGGGATGCTTTGATAAGTTTGTAGGCACCTCAGCCTTCTGTCCCTGGTTTGAGACCTAATGGGATAGAGTTGCCATTTATTTGAAACTGAAAGACTTGGAGGAGGTTTGGGGGACAGGTAGGAGGAGATAGATGCCAAGTAGGTGGCTGGGCCTGAGGGCCTGGAGCTGAGCAACTCCACCTACCCTCCCACCTGTCGGCTAACCAGCATCTGCCCACGTTGTTTCTTGAGGTAACTGATACCACGGAAGAAGTTGCAGAGTCGGTTTACACTGGTTATTCCTTTAATCCTCACGGCTATGCCGACGACTACTTTATCCTCATTATTAGATGAGGAAATCGGGACTTAGGAGGCCAGGCATTTTGCTTAAGGTCCCATTGCCAGGAAGTGGTAGAGGATGGTTTCAAGGTGACTCCCTCTGCCCCCACGCTGCTCTGGGGAATGTCTTGCTCCTCAAGTCTTGATCTCCCATGATGGAGTCATGGTGTATCCTGCCAGCCTGGGCAGTTTTGTTGGCATAGGCCTCAGGTCTTTGAGATCCTTATCAGTTTCACATCCAGGACTTCCATCAGACTGATCTGGAAGCTGTAACAACTTTTAGAATGGATCATCGCTTTCTACTGGAGGGGTCCACAGTAGGAAGAAACCCATTCTCAACTCAAGAAAGGGATGAGCTGTTTCAGAACGTCTTTGGGCCTTGAATAGCTTCCCCCACCCACCCAGAGCCAATTTAAGAGTCTTTCAAATGAATGTTAAATTAAAACCCAACAATATTGTCACAACTACCTCAATTCAATACACAAGCATCTGCTAATCTTCTCATAAAGCAGAGACAAAAAAAAATGAAGTCGGTGCACATTTGAATAAAAGTCACAAAATTGCTGCCATAACTCTTCGCCCCCACCATCCTCCCACCAAGTCTTCCTTAATGACAGTGTCACTGCTCTTCCCACCAAAAACTGGCTTTCAAGTCTAGGAAAGCATCAGCAAGTCCCTGCTGGGCTGCCAGCTGGAGAAGTGTCACAGGCCACTGAACTCTCAAATGAGCTGTCTCTGTAACAAAAGGTCCCTTTCCCTTGGAACAACTTCAAGGGATCTCACACTGAGACCGCATTGCTCCTTTTGTATTCCAGTTTGATTAAACTGGGAATTGTTCTATGCTCAGGGCTGTTGAGAACACCAGGTGGTGGATCCTAGAGATAAAGGGTTATATAGATCCTTTGTTAGAAACAGGCGCCCCCATTATATAACTTACAACCTCTGTGAACACATGCTGGGAGCGTGGCAGACAGCCTAATGGTTAGACGCAGGAAAAAAAAAAATCAATGAATCCAATTTCCAATTCTCTCATGGCTAAAGACGACTGGTGGTGATTAAACATAGCCTACCCACTGGCTAGAAGTGAAAGAATTTTTTTTTAAAGGCACTTATACTTTGTATACATGTACGAAATTGTCAAAGAATAAATAAAAGTTATCCTACAAAACAAGCATTTATACTTTGTATACATGTATGAAATTGTCAAAGAATAAATAAAAATTATCCTACAAAACAAGTATTTATAATAAAAATAAATAAACGAAAGTCGAGAAGGAATGAGTGTGTGTAAGATCTAACAGTAAGTAGTTCTCCATAGATTCTGAAGTTCGCAAAAAAGCGAATGACTAATCCTCCCGGCTACGAACTAGCCAGGGCCTGGCTCTCTCATGACTTGTCCGACTCTGTGTTCCCAGCCCCTCATGCACTATGTCATTTGTTTACCATGTTGAATAATAAATGTAATAACGATAGCGATTATTTATTAAGAACTTCTTTGTCATTATGTCAGTCTTTGATGGCTACATAACTACTTACCATAAGCCTGGTGGCTGAGGTCAACACCCATTCACGGTCTCTAGCATAGCTCTACAGTTCAGCGGTCCAGGCTTCTCGGCTCACAGTCCCACAAGACTGAAGTTGAGATGTCAGCCAGGCACTTAACCAGAGGTTCTGGGAAGAATTGGCTTCGAAGCTAATCCGTGATGCTGGCCCAGCTTAATTCCTCGCTGCTGTAGGATTGAGATTTCTGTTGCTTTGCTGGCAGTTCAGCCCGGGTCTCTGTTAGCCTCTTAGAGCTTCCCACATTCCTTCTCAATCACCCCCCTGCGTCTTCAAAACCACCAACAGCACTAAGTCTTTCTCGTGCTGGAAATCTTTGATGTCCTCTTCAGCCAGCAGCAGAAGAACATGCTCTGCTTTTAAAGGTGCCCCTGTGACTTGACTGACCCCTCCAGAAAAATCTCCCCATCTTAAAATTAGCTGTGCATGAACACAGGCAGGCTAGCCCACCAGAGTCCCAGGTTCTCCAGGGCAGAACATCACAGAGGGCACATTTAAGAAATCCTGCCTAGCCCAGTGGCCCATACTGTTCATGGGTTTTACACTCAATAATTTATCAGCACTTACAGCAACCCCATGACCCCACCTATATGATGGAGCCTGTTGTCTTCTCCACCTTTTAGCTAAAGCATGAACAGTAAATTGTTTGCCAAGATCTCCCAGCTACTAATGGCAGGATCTAGAGCTCCATTTGGTAGGCTGGTCTCGCAGCCACACCTTTTAGCCGCCATTCTATGTGGCTTTTAAATCAGCTATTTCCAGAACTAAAGTGTGAATAATTGATCTGGTGTGGGACCAAGAGATGACCCCGAGGATGAACTAATTCCTTCGTGTATATGAAAATTGGTGTGTGCAAGTTCTTCAACGGATTATTCTGGAAAGGAAGTCCACAAAGTCTCAGAGATACGCTCTTAAAGAACTGCAAAAACTGAGTACCCCATAACACAAGTCCCCCCTTTTCAAACTTCTGGTGCTAGTGAGCAAAAACACTAAAGCTTAGAATGACAAACATCTGAGGCCAGTGAGGGAATAGTGCATCTCCTTTAACTGTAAGAGAGCACTATAGATAGTCCCTCTGTAAATAACTTCCTTAGGTAAGCTGTCTACTCTCCTGGACAAATACCGACAGTTGAGCAGGACATGAATATGCTAACAATATGCTAATTTGGATTCTAGGGTCAAAATTTACGATCGGAACATTGCAAGAAAGAGTGTCTACAACTAAAGTCTTTCCTCCCATCTGAAATGCATCTGATGCTCACTCTTGGGCTTATTGTCTTTTGCTCAACAACAGTGTTGTACAAATAGCGCTGAATCTAATCAAGAAGGCTTGAGTTCCACTGCTGCCTTATTCCTTGTGTGACTTTGAACAAGTCAATTTACTTCCTGAATTTTATACATCCAAGTTGTAAAATAGAAAGAACAATATCTACCTCACAGAGCTTTGAATAAAAAAAAAAAATTGAGACTTACTGGCAATAAGACCCTGAATGGTTCATGTTCTCGTGTACAGATTATAACTATAATACAAATTCCCATGCTGTTATTGAACCAGGTACCCAATGAGCTGATGGGAAAAAATAACAGGACTCCCACAGACACCTTCAATGAGCTTATATCCCTGGTGAATGTCTAAGATGAACAGTGATTTAAGTAAAAGAGATCAAGAAGCTGTGTGCAAGGAGACGGCTCTGTTGGTAAAAGCACTTACTGTACAGGCTTGATGACCTGAATTAAATTCTCGGAATCCATGTAAGAAAGCCAGATACAGTGATGTTCACCAGTAATCCCAGCACTCCTACCATGGGATGGGTGGCAGAGAAAGACATCAGCTTGGGAGCCAGCTAGCCTGAAGTATACCAGCTAACAGCAGAAACAAGAGGGACCTTGCCTCAACAAGGTCTAAGGCAAGATTCAATTTTCAAAAGTTGTCCCTTGACCTCCACATGACACTGTAGTACATGTTCACTTGCACAGACACATATACAATAAATTAATAATAATAATAATAATAATAATAATAATAATAATAGCCAGGTGGTGGTGGGCGCACGCCTTTAATCCCAGCACTCGGGAGGCAGAGGCAGGCGGATCTCTGTGAGTTCGAGGCCAGCCTGGTCTACAAAGTGAATTCCAGGAAAGGTGCAAAGCTACGCAGAGAAACCCTGTCTCGAAAAACCAAATAATAATAATAATGATGATGATGATGATGATGATGATGAAGCTATGTACTCCCTTCTAATTGCAGTGGAGTGGGAGAAGGCAATGGGGAGTACATATAATCAACATATATCCTATGCATGCGTGAAAAATGCCATAAAGAAATCCATTATATGTATAATTAGTCTATGCTAATAAAAAAACCATAAAAACCTTTAAAGAAGCTGTGTATCATTCATTAGGCTTCTGCTGAGCAAGCATTTTGCTAAATGAAACACGGTTAAGGAGTAAAACATAGTACCAAGATCACATTCTGAGAAAGAAATGGAGGCAAAGGAAAATCATGTGCGCAGGTGGAGGAACTGAACACCCAGTTTGTGTATTCCTGCTTTCAGTACCGTGGTTTAAGCCAACCCAGTGTGTTCTAGCACAGCCTGTATGAACGCCAGGGTGAAGAGGGTCAGCTAGTAGGAGAAGAAACATGACTGCTCTTGGATAAATGCTGAGACTTGGTTGCCTCAGGTAGGTACAACAGCAAAATGTTCTTCTCAGATTGCTATAGCTAAAGAGACATCAGCATCCTGCCAAGGGTTATAGACTATTCTTAAAACGTGTGTGTGCTATATATAATCGATAGCTAAGATAGGAGCAAGTGTTTGCTATGAGCAGATTTTGGCTTTCAGAGACCCTGAGCAGAGAATTCAGCCAAGCCAGTTCAGGCTTCTAAACTCCTGGACTGGGGGAAAAGGGGTGGGTGTTGCTCTGAGGCAAGAGGTGTGTGGTAATTTCATACACAGCAGTTTGTCGCAACACCTTTTCAAAGCTTCTAGGAAGTGACCTGCCGAGGTTACCGCAACATAAAAGTGGGACCCTAGAACCCCATCATCTTCTGGGAGGCAGAGCAAACAGCAGGGGCTGGAGACCCAGCAGATGGGAGCATGTGACTTAGAGGTAGGCGACCCACTGTTCCCTCCCAGTCGTCACCCCAGTACGAACAGAAACTGCCTTTGAGTTAAGCTGCTGAGACATGCAAAGCATTTCCTGAGAGAGTGTAAACGGAAGGCTCGCACGTGCTGTGTGAAGCACAGATGGGGCTCAGCATAGCTCAACAAATTTTCCAGATCTTCATTACCTATGCAGAGTCTACCTCTCTCTTTCTGTACCCTGCTGCCGTCAATACCAGTGAGGAGTTGACTGCCCAAGCATCATTCACTGGAAAGAAAAACAAAAACATGTCTGTATATTTAAGTGCCAAGAGAATGGCAAATAAAAGATGATTGAAAGCTCAACTTGACCATTTAGTAGCCTGGTCACCTTGGACAAGTCAAGTAACTTCTTTGTGCCCATTGCAATATCTCTGTGCTCCCAGCCATGTGGGAAAAACAGAGACTGAATACAGGCTCGTCCAGAGAGCCTTCGTAGAAAGCAGGGATGGAGTCAGAAAGGACTCTCTCCTCCAGTAGCTTCCTGGTTGATCTCCTGTTCCAAGACTCAAACCCATCCCTAACAGTCCTCCCACCACCAACATTCATACTTCTAGAAAACCGTATCTGCTCTCTTTTTCCCTTGCCCAAATCCTCCAGTTCTTTGGCACCTCCCCTAGAAATGTATCAAAACTTTTAGCATGGATTCCAATGTCCTCCCATGCAACCCAACGTCCTCCCATGCAACCTACATTGAATGCTCACCTTCTCTGGTCCTGGGGACCAGGAGAAGACAAATAGTGCTTGCTATGAAGTGTAGCTCTTGTTTGCTGAGGCAAAAGGTGGCTCTCCTGCTTGCTACTAAGCACCCCTTTAGGAGCAATGAGGACTTCATGTGTGTGTGTGTGTGTGTGTGTGTGTGTGTGTGTGTGTGTG
>CABHPP010120040.1:0-45764 GCA_902168425.1 Peromyscus attwateri | reverse complement strand
TTGCAGGCTGTGCGCTCCGGTGCGCACCTGTCTCCGCGCCTGGCTGGCCTCACCACCACGTAGCAGCGCAGTTCACTCTGTGCTCTAGACTCTTGGGCCTTTGGGCCTCCTGATCCTGGCGTCCTGGTCTCCGTAGAGGAGTAAGTGGGAATGAATGTTGGGGAACTAGGAGCTGGGGAGAGGTGCCCGCAAGCAAGGAGCTTGGGACAGGCAGGCCCCAGCAATGACTTCCCGGCTCGTCCCTTTCACGCAAGGCAGAGGGACATAAAGACACAACAAAAGCACGGAAGTGAGTCAAACATGAGGAACAGAGGTATAGAGATGATTCGGGCTGATCTGTGCCAAGGCACAGATTGGCTTTGGAACAGTTTTTGCACTGGATCTTGTAGGGCAAGTAGGGGATCAACAGCCCCATAAAAGGGAGGGCGTTGATGGTTAAGGGAACAGCAGGTGCAAAGCTTGAGAAGTAAAGAGCAGCCTCGGACGTTCTTCAGGTGAGGACTTGGATCTGTGGGGGTGACAGAAGAGGTCTCATCTGCTCTCCACCTGCTTCTGGTGTTCCAGAGGCTCAGAGCTTGGCCTCTCGGTGGCCTTGTCTGGAACAGCAGCCAAGGCCACCACAGGCAGGCATGGGATGGAAAGTGTCCTCTCCTTCCTGAGGCCCAGGAGCATGGACCACTCTCAGCCCTGGCTGGAACTGAGGAGGAGGGCCGAGACAGCGACATCTGGGTGGGGAGGGGCACCAAGGACTGATCCACAGTCCAGTGAGGAAGACACTCAGCCAGCCAGAGCCCATCGCTGCCTCTTCAAGAAGGACCCTCCGCTGCCATCCCACCAGCTGCCAGATACGGTAACTGGGCCAGCAGGTGAGAAGGCCTTACCTCAGGCATGCAGGAATACGGGCAGACCTATACCAGGACCCAGCCCCTAACCTCTGGCCATACCAACGTCAAAGCACTTGCCAGGTGCTGACCTCCATGTTGACCTCTGTGATTTTCCATCTTGATGCTTGTACCTGGGGTTCCCGCTTTTGGCTTCCTCGGGCCTGGGTCAGGGTTAGAAAACATACTCTTCACTTGGGATACCACCTGCCTGGAGGAAAGTAAGCCAGGGTACTCAATTCATAGAGGGGGCAATTGAGGCCAAAGAGGACTGTGGTACCCAGGCATGGTAGAGCACACCTGTAACCCCTGCACGCAGGAGGCTGAGGCAGGAGTTGCAAGGATGAGGCCAGCCTGGGCTACAAGGTAAGACCCTGTCAAAGGAAAGAGGGAAAGGAAGAAAGAAAAGGAAGTTTGGGGTGCTTTGCATATACTTGTGTGTATCTCTGGTGTCCCCACCAGCAACTCTTGTCACACATAGAATGGTGGTCCTGTAAGATTATAAAGGAGCTGAAGCATTCCTCTGGCCAAACACCGTGGTAGCACACGCATCCTCACAGTGTCTGCAGGGATGCTGGTGAGAGCAGATGTGCAACCCCACAGCAGACAATCACGTGCTGTGAGGCACAGTCCGGGGTAGTAACACCAGGCTGTGCGTCTGCAGCACTTCACACCTGTCATTTCCTGGACTGATCCCTGTGCTTATTAAACAATAGATCGTGGAGGCTGTCAATGTGCCTCAGGCTAGAAGCCTTGCCTAGCATCCCAAGGCCCCAGTCCAGCCACCTCATTGTACACACCGTGTAATTGTAAGGTAGTGTGCTGTGGTGTGCCCCGTGTCTCACGGCGTTGTCTCCAGTGCATCATTTAATTATGTTTTCTGCATGGTGGCCTCAGGAGCAACAGGCATCAGTACACAGAGGTTAGAGGCCAGGTGCCATAGCGTTGTGTAAACGTGCTGTTACACTGTCTGGTTAGCACAATGGCTAAATCCCCTAACCATGTGTATTATGAAATATATCCTCACTTCACAGTGAGGACACACACACACACACACACACACACACACACATACACACATATATGTACTTGTATATATAATATATATGATTATGCATTTATGCATATCTCTATATTAGACACAATATTTAGTCCCTGATAAGTTGGTAAGCAGAGACTCTCATGGCCTGGAAGTGGGAGGAAGCTTGAAAGGCAGCTACCTCAGTGAGTCCTTGGCATCCATCACATGTCCCTAGGCTTGCGTTGCTGCCTGCTGGTTCTCACTTAGGAACTGATTATGATCTTTCATCACATGGTTCTGGTATCAGAACTTGTCTGAGGACTCCGGTACTGTCCCTTGGTGACAGAAATCAGCCCAGAATGCATTGCTATCAAACCCCTGCCCTTCAGAGCCAACAGCTTGGCTCGTGGCCAGGACACTGAGTCAGTGGCCTCCCAAGGAAGTCCCTCCAACAAAGAAAGGCAGCCCTCCAGAAAGGGGGAGAATGGGTTTCCTGGGAAGAGAGGGGATAGAATTGTATGGAGGGTGGGGACAACCCAGCCTTCCAAGAGCCTAGCTGGTGACACAGAGTGCGGCAATCTCAGGCCCTGGAGGCAGAGCCAGAGGACAAGCTCAAGAGCAGCTACATAGTAAGTCTCAGAAATAAACAAACAAACTAACAAACAAATAAATAAGATAACACTCCCCAAAGGTGTTTCATGCTTGAAAACAAAAACCAAGGTTGAGAATGTGTCTCAGTGACAAGGCTTGGTTCCATCTCCACACAAAATAAATATTAAAAATCAATCAGTAAATAATATGCATCAACTAAAAATAATTTTAAAACAGCACCCTGGCAAACCGACGTTCCCTGTTCTCTGATTCTTGGTCAACGCAGAGGGGAGGAGTCCCAGCAGGAGGGTCCTGCACCATGAATGCCAGCACACCTGTCCCATGATGGACAGCACCCCCCAAAATGAATCAGAATAAATCCTTCCTCCTAAGTGGCTTTCAGGTATTTGGTCATAGCTATGTGAAAAGTAACTAGGCTGTGCCTCCTGGAAAGGATTCCCAGCTACTTATTAACTCAAGTGCACTTAACCCTACGGTGTTGGAAAAATCACTGTTTGCTGGGTGGGTGAGGTAATTGATGGAATTTGAGCTAAAGAAATTTTATACCTAGATAATGATGGGTACGATGTATACTCTCAGAGAAAGGTCATTGCTCCATTGCTCTCCACTTTATGCTTTGAGACAGGGTCTCTCACTGAACCCACAGCTTGCTGACTGGGCAGCTTAAACTGGCAGCTTAATCTGGGGAGCTCCGGTCTCCTCATCTCAAGAGCTAGGACTGCAGGGGGCTACCATGCCAAGCTGGAATTCAAAACTTATTATCGTTATTATTACTAGTGTGTGCACATGATGGGGGAGGTGCATGTCCCCGTAGGCATGTGGGGGTTAGAGGAAAACTCTGTGGTATGGTGTGGTGGCTTGAATGAGAACTGTTCCCCAGAAGCACCAGTACTTGGTCCCAGTCAGCGGTGATGTCTGGAGGAGTTTAGGAGATAGGGCTTTGGTAGAGGAAGTACATCCCTGGGGGCGGGCTTGGAGAGTTCACAGCTTCTCCCTACTTCCTGTTCACTCTCCGCTTGGTGCTCTCAGCTTCCTGCTCCTGTGGTAGTGCCCGCCACTCACTGCTTGCCTCCCTGCCAGGCTGGACTCTTGCTCCACTGGAACCCTAAGTCCACATAAACCCTTCCTCCTGAAATTACCTTGGTTGCAGTGCCTATCGCAGCAGCAGGAAGTAACTAATACAAGCAGGTCTCTCCTTCCACCTTTACGTGGGGTCTAGAGATTGGACTTAGTCATCAGGCCTGTGTGGCAAGTGCTTTAACCACTGAGCCATGTCCCCAGCCTTCTGTTAAAATTTGAGTTGTTGACACAGGGTCTCTGGGAGCCCAAGCGAGCCTCAGTCTCTCTGTGCAGCCAAGGGTGACCTTGAACTCCTAATCCTCTTTCCACCTTCCAAATTCTGATATTATTGAAATGTCTTTAAAGTATAAGTGTGAAGATTTTTGAAGAAGAACCCTTTAGGGCTAGAGGTCAGATCAATGGAATAAGTTCTTACTTAGTATGTACGTAAAAACTGGCCTCCACCCTCCCAACCTCAAGTAAAAAATAAGTTAAAAAAAATCCCAGCACTCAGGAGGCAGACACAGGCAGATCTCTGAGTTCAAGGCCAGCCTGGTCTACAGAGTGAGTTCCAGGGCAGCCAGGACTACACAGTGCAGCCCTGTCTCAAAAAAAAAAAAAGTATAATCAATCTGCTATTGCAAAGGAGCCTGTAAAAACGGAGACCTCAGGCAACCTGAGACCCCAACATGATCTCACCAGAGCTCTCAGAGCAGTGACATGAGTCCTCATTGCTTTCTCCAAAGAAGCTATCTCAATGACCTTCAATTATTAATAATTCTATATGATCATGACAGTCCTTGTTTGTGGTGATATATTGTGTACCCTAATAAACTTGCCTGAGAGTCAGAGGACAGAGCCAGCCACTAAATCAGACCTAGAGGTCAGGCAGTGGTGGCACACATCTTTAATCCCAGCACTTGAGATCACATGCCTTTGCTTAGGAAGCACATGCCCCTTTAATCCCAGGAAGTAATATGGCAGGGCAGAGAAAGGTATACAAGGCGTGAGGAAATAGGAACTCACTCTCTTGAGGCTGAGGATTTTATAGAGGTAAGAACTAGTGGCTGGCTGTTCTGCTTCTCTGATCTTTCAGCTTTCACCCTGATATCTGGCTCTGGGTTTTTTTATTAAAAGACTATTCGAACAACACTTGTCTGCATTGATTAGTCCAGCAATGTGTTATATTACACATGACTTAACCACAGAGCTGTTTCTGGGATTCATTGACAGCCAGTTTGCTCCTGGTGACCTGGTACAATGTTCTTGTGCAAGCTGGAAGGCTATGGGACAGTACTTGCATGTGACATGTTGAAGAAGCAAGAGAAGCCTTGAAACATGGGAGAGGGTGGCACTGCTTACCGTTTGTGGGAAACTGTGAGAGCCAATGTTACATTTTAAGTTTTAATTACTGTGCCTAAGAGATCCATGAAACAAAAATGCCTCTGATCTGCAAGCCCCTTGAACAAGGACAGACAGTTCCTGAAATGCAGGAGGCTGTTGTTTATGGGAGATAACAAGCCACATGTTTTCACTCCCCTAAACAAGTTTGTTTGACCCATCTGCACCGGATGTGCTTGATCACGTGTGAGTGGGAGGTTCACAGGCTGAAGGTAAGTCAGATGTATGCTTGCCCCTGACTGGACCTGATGGGAAATGCAATGAATTATGGGTTTTCCTTCTTAAGTCTACAAACTGTGATTCTGGGCTATTTCCCAGGAACCTGGGTATAGACCTGGCCACAGCCCATCTACCTGGCCAGTATTTAAGTAAAGCTTGTTTCAAATTTGGCTTTAAACTGTGATATTGGTCTTATTCTCGATCGGCAGGCAGGATTAACAAAACCTCACTATGTTGGAGGACACAGTAAAACAATGGTAATAGTCACTTTAGACTCTTATTTGGTCCTACACAATGAACCATGAAATGCATAAAGTAAATGGTGTCCTTACCCTATGCGTAATTGTAGGGCTAACCATGTTGATGCATACAGCCATGTGGTGATTTGAAAGAAAATGGCACCGATAGGGAGTGGCGCTGTGAGGAGGTGTG
Source organism: Peromyscus attwateri (assembly GCA_902168425.1). NCBI lineage: Eukaryota > Metazoa > Chordata > Mammalia > Rodentia > Cricetidae > Peromyscus > Peromyscus attwateri. The sequence goes on along the minus strand of CABHPP010120040.1, from coordinate 40,139 downwards.
GCCTTATTAAAGTAGGTGTGGCCTTGTTGGAGGAAATGTGTCACTGTGGGGGTGGGCTTTGTGAGGTCTCCTATGCTCAAGCGACACCTAGCAGCACAGTTGCTTCTGCTGCCTGTGGATCCAGATGTAAAACTCTCAGCTCCTTCTCCAACACCACATCTGCCTTCGCATAGTCATGTCCCACCATGATGATAATGGACTAGACCTCTGAAACTGTAAGCTACCCAATTAAAAGCTTTCCTTTATAAGAGCTGCTGTGGTCATGGTGTCTCTTCACAGCAATAGAATACTAAGGCAGGCCATACAGTAGGTGTTCTCATATCACCAAAATAATAATAATAATCACCCCGTGATTTGCTTTCCCTGGACAGTTGAGTCACAAGGTGACAGAGGTTTCTCAACCATTGTAATTGTACAGACTCCCCATTGTAGATGTGGTTTTTCTTTGGCTAGCATGTCATTATATGGTATGTGATTAGTGTCTTAATCTCTAGGGAGCATCGCTGGACATCCCACATATGTAAAACGAGTCCTGGCTAAGGAGATGCTCTTTCATAATTCACAATGGCTCACTAAGAAAGGAGCAGATGGCTTGAGTTCAGTGACTGACAGAGGAGGGAGATGGAAGTCTTTAGACTGGAATAAGGCGGGGCTGGCAGCTTTGAAAACTCCCTTTGCCCACATTGAGACCTCTTCAGCAGTGTGCAGCTGCACACATCCCTTTAGAGCTCATGGGTAAAGAAAGTAAAGACTTCATATTATTCCCTTGGGGGCAACTATCCCCTCCATACTTTGGTTTCTAAACCTCAAATGGTTGTTCAGAACCTAATGGCTGAACAGAGCCCGACAGAGCTCAACAGAGCTACAGATTAGCTCAAAGGAGCTTCCAAATGACAAGACCTGTCTGCAGAGGAAGTGATAGCCAAATAGTTCAACAGAACAACAACAACAACAAAACAAACAACAACAATAACAACAACAACAAAAAGCCAGTCACCAAATGGTAGTGACCAACAATGGTTCAAAAAGAACCCTGGCAGCTAACAAGAACCTCCCTGCTGCACCCCGCCCCCAAACAAACAACAAACAAATCAGGAAGGTGAAGCTGGAAGTGCCTTGATGGGGAGAGACTTACCAAAGATCAGACTTTTTCTAAAATTCCGAGTCCAAATACTCCTGTTCTGTTTCAGCAAGCAGAGGTAAAAAAATTCAGGCTGAAGTGGAGGGTAGGGAAATGTCCCTGGAATAAGAGAACCCCAGCAAGGGCTGTGACCCTCTCATCTTTCCATCCAGGTCCAACTTGCTGTGAGAGACAGACACCCTCCCCACCAGCTATGTCTTTTCTCCTGGATGACTCACCAAAACCGTTACTGGAGCTAGGGTCAGAGCCCGCGCCCGGGCAGCCCTAAACAGCTAGGCTCGCCATTTGTCCTCAGTACATCAGGTAAAGGAGTGAAAACCCTAGAAAAGAGAGTCATTCAATAGGGACACACTGGAAAGAGGGGCAAAGGGATCCGGTGACTGCCCTAGTCCGTCTTGGGAGTCACATGAGGGTAAGGTTTAACCAGAAGACAAGAGATACACAAATCTAAGTAGAGCCTCTGATGCGAGGTCCTCACGCACTATGGTCTGAGCACCAGTCCACAGGCTGGCTGCCAAGCCGTCAGTCTTCTGCAGAGACAAGCAAGTTCCATCTCTGTTTGGCTCCAGAGTTTCAGAGATATTTTTTTTTCTTCCCAGCATGAGATTCCTGGGGCAGCTCCAATTTCTTGTGGACCCACTTTTATTGGGGAGCACTGTCTTAATAGTTGGGTAGCCAAGTGTCTCTTTAAGACATCTTTTCTGACAAGGCCAGTTGCATCTCTTCAGGCTTTGGCTCTTCCAGCCCAGGCTGCTCTGCCTCCTGTTGCTCTGTCCATGGATAGCCATGCTCAGGTCTCTTGGCTATAGACCAAGGGAGAATTCTAGCCTGCTGTGGTAACACAGCACTGGAGCTCCAAAGCCATCTCTAACCCCGGAGCGCCTGGAAATAACCAAGTAAGACACCTCTGTCCACTTCACTCTTGAGTTTCTGTTTTTAAAATTCATTGTACGCTGAAAATGACGACGATTGGCATGCTGCTTTTGAAGTCTGCAAGAGTGTATTATGTTGGGAGATGTATTTATTTTCATTGTATGTGTGTGGGTGTTCTGCCTGCATGCATGTTTGTGTACCACTTTTGTGCCTGGTGCCCTCAGAGGCCAGAAGAGGGCGTCAGATCTCCTTGAACTGGAATTACAGACAGTTGTAAGCCACTATGTGGGTGCTGGGAATTGAACCTGGGTCTCCTGGAAAAGCAGCCAGTGCTCTTAACTGCTGAGTCATCTCTCCAGCTGCAATGTGTGCATGCATGTGTGTTCAAATGTGAGTGTTTGGGGACTGTGTAAGAGCCATTGCTTCGGTATCTGGTTTAAAATGCAAGGATTCCAAAAAATCTGAATTTGAAACAAAAAGAACTGGTTTTACTGGACAGCCTTATCTTAAAATGTTAACTGATTGAATGTAATCTTGAGCTGACTTCCTTGAAATGGTTTGGATCCAAGGTCTTCCAATAGCAGTTCCAGAAATGGCTGAGGAAAAAAATCTGGTTTTTTAAATTATCTCTCAGAATTTACCAGAGAGGTAATTATTTACAAGGTGATTAAAATGTTAAAATGGGCTTTTATGAAATGACTCAGAAAAATCTCAAAGCTGCTTTTTGCTAGGCAAATGTAAAATACAAGATGGAAAAAAAAAGTTTTAGGATTGGCACGCATGCGGAGATACTTTGACATGTTTTCTGGGTCTTGGTCCACTTGAAATGTATGACTATTTTTATCAATGCTACTATGGGATAATTTTGGTATTAGAAAAATTGCTAAGCAATAATATATTTTATTGTAAACAGTGCTGTAGAATTAGGTATCTGGATGGTATATGTTGCTGAGGGATCAGGCTTCCTTTCTACGTGTCCTTAGTATTGCTAGAAATTGGCAGACTGACTCAGGAGGCTCAAAGACAATTTGATGGAGCCTGAAGAAGGAGAAGAGGAGAGGCAGGCTATAAATCCTGGCGGCTGCGAAGGGAGATGGAAAGACAAAAAGCATGCCTTTGACGTTAGAGGCAGAGAAAGCAGGCAGGCTCAGGGAGGGGATCTGTGTGGAATGAATGGAGAAGCGGGGATTTGGGTCAGTATCTGAAGAAGAGGAAGAAGTGGGAAGGGGAGAAAGAGTTCAGCAAAGCAAGCAAGGGGCTTCCGATAGGGCTCAGTGGGTAAGGACACCGGCTGCCATGCCTGAGTTCAGTCCCCAGAACCTTCACAGTGGAGGCAATGAGAACAGGGGGTGGAAACTGGTTAAATAAAGCAGGGCCCCTAAGCGGCAGCCCTGAGAACAGTTATGGCTCCTGGTCCCTTGTCCTCTCTGCCCTGTGTGGCATATGAGGCTGTGGCTGGAAGCATGTGTTAATCCCACTGGACAAGAATAAGATCACTACCAAATTTTTTTAGCCAAGTTTGAAGGAAGCTTTATTAAATAGTGGCCAGGTCCATAGTCCGGACTCCCAGAGAATGGCCATGAATTACCTTAGTCAGGTGCTGATAAAAGCAAAACCCACAAGGCTACCTACTTCCCACCTTTGCCCAATTGGAGGCAAACAGTGATCCTGATGTACTTCCTGCCTATGTACCTCCCGCCTATATGTGATCAATCACATCCTGGGCAGTTGGAGCAACCTACCTTATTTCCTGGAGTGAAAACACGTGGCTTGTAATCTTACATGAACAATCCCCAGCACTCCACGAAGTTGTCTGTCCTTGGGCAAGGGAGGCTTACAGGTTAGAGCTATTTTTGTTCTGTAGATCTCTCAATAATAAAAACTTAAAACATAAGCCTGTGGGAGAAATAATGATCCTGTTAATGAGCTAGTATATTTTCCCTCCCCAGAAGTTCTGTTCTTGGTGTAGTTGTTTACCCAGCCACACCATATAACGAGCCACATGGTAGATATGACAATCATGCTAATTAAGCTAATTAAAAGTTTTAAGTCCTTTTAACTGATGGCCAGACCTAGGGCCACTTGTGCCTCTGAAAGTCTCTTGGTGGCTAAGCTCAGGGAAACAGAGTTTTTAAAGGCAAACCCCACAAAGACCATAATTTAAATCAGAGTTAGATGGGGGTCAGTATAGTGGTATTCTATTTGTACTGAAATGTGATTTTATTTGTATGTTAATAAATAAAGTTGCCTAGGGGTCAGAGCTATTAGCAAGCCATAGCAAAAGCCAGGGCGGTGGTGGTGCACGCCTTTAATCCCAGCACTTGGTAAGCAGAACTAGGTAGATCTCTGTGTGTTCAAGGATACAGCCAGCATTGGAGACACACGCCCTTAATCTCAATACCAACCATAGAAAACTTGGGAGGTCTGTACAGAGAGGCCGTGACGAGACAGCCACGTAGTTGGGTTCACAACCAATGAGAAGGAAGAACCAGAACTCTTTATAAGACAACCGCACAGGAAGAAACTCCTCTTTTCGGAGAAGTCTCTTGGCGGGAGAGTCTAGCTGGCGGAAAGTTGGTAAGGCTCCTAGCTCTGACCTCTTGGGCTTTCACCTTTACATTGGCTCTGTGTTTCTTATTTAATAAGGTGGTCGGTTACATCTACAGGTCAGAGTAACCTTGAAACTTTCATTTGACAGGGAATAGTAATTATTTTAGACATAACATGCCAATTATTTTGGTTGAGACATCTGGACCACGGTCAAGGCCATGGAAATCTCAAATGTGTTGCTGAAGCAGGCATGCCTGTTGGGAGAAGGGGGTAGAGGCTGAGAACTGACTGAGCAAGCACAGAGTGGAGTCAGGACAGGAGGGCCTCCCTGTCATCATTGCAGTCACCCAGCTCCATTAAGTAAGTCGGCCCACTTCCCTTTCATTTCCATCTTTTGATACCGGCCATAGTCTGAGCAAGGTCCCTCTGGTGTTTTGGATTTTCTCATTCACTCTCTAAAGCCACCCTCCTGTTGCCATGTGGCTGTTTGCTGACCTCATTGCTGAACATGCCCACCTAACTCTAAATGTGCCGGGGACCAGCCTCAGCAGTTTTGGGGGTCCAAAGGATGGGATACCTGGAAGACGAAGTAACGACTCAGAGACTGTGCTCCTGCAAGCTGACATGTCACTTTGGGCTTCTGCAGTTGCTAAGTAGCTTCTTTGCTACAGATTCCTCAGCTTCCCTAGCTTCTCTTAGCTTCTGCTTTGCCCTGATAACCTCAGTCTTTTATTACCATAAGCAAGGGGGAACAGAAAGAAAAGGGAAAAAATCACCCAATACAAAGTATTCTCATGATTCCAAAGGTTATTCTTAGAAAATCACCAATATATTCTTCATCATCTTTTACTAAACACAGGAACTATCCCAGACTTAACACCAAAGCAAGCATAATCTATTTTTATTATTAATGATTATAAATCTTCTGAGCACTTGACCCAGAAGCTAGCAACATGCAGTTTCAAAAAAAAAAAAGGTAAAAATAAGAACAGTGGTCAATGTACCAGACAGTCATTTCCTTCTCACACAGCCTGCTCGGACCTCAAGACCCCTGTAGCTGCCTAAGTTCCTCCTCAGCCCTCTGCAAACACCAAGCCCCATGACTGGTGGGCCACAATGACCTCAGACAAGAAATCTGTCCCTGCAAGTCAGCAACTTCTGTCCTTCTATATCCCAACAATTCCAAGGAAGAACTGATCCAATTTTCAGAGCTTCCAAGAAAGGAAGCTCACCTTTTCTGGCAGCTCTTTTTAATCTAGTAACCCAATAAAACTTGCAGCAATCACTCCAACCATTGCCATATTGTCTCCACACTCCTTCAGGAGGAATCAAAATATCTGGATTAAAGTCGCCATCTCCCTTTCTTGGTGGAGGCCACCATTTTCCTCCTCTTCTAGGTTCCCACACTTCTAGTTTGTCTTCCCATCTATATGTTACTCCATCCACAGTCTTCAGCCAGTACCCCTTAGGGTCTCAAGTTTTACACATGCCCTTGGAATAGCTTCAGAAACTGAATTATTCATCATGGCCAAATTGAGTCCAGTGTGTTGATACACATCATACCATGTGCTATAGTTGACCACATATTTGGTACAGTTTATCCAAGCCTGAAAAGCTTCCCCAGGCTGCAGGATCTTTCCCATGAACTGCATAACTGCCTTAACCCCAGCCTGGGTGATCATCTCTGTATAATTTCCTGTGAAATTTACTTCATTCCTTTCCTGCATCACAGAAATCACCATTGATCTAGGAACACAGAACATGAAGATCAGATAGAAGAAAAAGACTAGTATTACAAGAAGTAATTATATGGAGGAGGACATGACATGTGCATGCCATAAAGCATGACCTTAGGACACGTAGGCATTTCTGCCTTGGCCCTCTAGAGGCATGCTAAGCAGAAGATCCAGAGAGGAACACATGGAGGGTTGATGGTCCACAATCTCAGGTCCCCTTTTCTCCAGTCTCTGCTGGCACCACGTCAGCCATCTTAAATGCCGTCCCCGGCATGAATGTATCCTTTTCTCTTCTCCCCCTGTAATAGTTTAACTTTAGAAGGTAAACTTGGCAGGTTGGAGCCAAGGGCACCACAAAGCCACACCATGCAACAGAGCTCTCATGGGAGGTTTATTGGGAGTGGGGTACAGAGGCAGCCTCTGAGCAAGAACAGAAGGAAGAGAGAGAGGGCTGAGAAGGGCTTGCTTTCTATAAGGGGATATAGTGCATGCACACAGGGAGAGTGCTCTACTCAGTGGCTGCGGCAGCTACAGTGTCACATCTTGGCTGCTGTTGCTGATGCTAGGTCCTGGAGGACAGGCCTGTAGCATGAATCTTAAGGAGTCTTATTAATAAAAACAAACCCAAGGCCAGTTATTGGGGTGAATGCTGGAAGATCAGAGAAGCAGAACAAGCCACAGCTTCACCTCACCAATTCCTCAGCTGATCTTGTTTCCTCAGACTAGAAGCCTCTGAGTTCTCATCCAGAATGAATCTCAGCTGAACTGCTACTCAAAATCCTAAAAGCTTAACAAGCACTAGTACCTGGTCCTCACTCCTTATATATGTTTCTGCTTTCTGCCATCACTTCCTGGGATTAAAGGGGTGAGTCATCATGCCTGGCTGTTTCCAGTGTGGCTTTGAACTCAGAGATCCAGATGGATCTCTGCCTCTGGAATGCTAGGATTAAAGGCGTGTGCTACCACTGCCTAACCTCTATGTTTAATATTATGGCTGTTCTGTTCTCTGACCCCCAGATAAGTTTATTGGGGTGCACAATATATCAATCACACAGGCCACTGTAAATGCCTGAATGACAACATTCCTCTCTTTGGTTTATTATAAAAGATGAGAGAAAATAGGAAGTGGGTGGCGAGGCAGGGATGGGGGCATCATGCTCTTTTAGACTGCTTCCTGTTGTCTGGGGGCATAGATATCGCTGGGGTGCTGTTGGTTCTCACCACCCAGGCATATTTGGCAGTCATGCTCCTCCAGCTCTGTGACTAATGGTTGGTAGTCCTGTAACAAAAGCTGATTAATTGTTTGATTAGAGATCTTTGAATATGTCAGTGGAGAAACTTACAGAAGAAATTGACAGAGCAGGATGTGATTAGTAGAGACAGGAGAACAAGAAGAGGAGGTCAGGAAGGGAAGTATCCATCTTCACATGGGGCTCTCAATCCAGTAGAGTTGAGCATGGCTGCCGGAGTGAAGGCTCAGTCTTCTGGAACCGGGGACAAAACAGTTGATCTCCACATCTCCCGAAACTTAAGGGAGCAGGGTCCTGTAATTAGATGATGATGGGGGAATGGTGTTTAGCCACAGAGGGGTTTGGGGTATCCCTGACTTGGGGGTCCACCTGGGAGGCTGGCAGATAAAATAACATGTTGTGTTGGAACCAGTAGGTTGAGTGGCTAGGAGGAGGAGTGAGGCTTCTGGTAAGCTTGGAGTCAGGTGAATGGGAGAAGCAAAAGAAATAGAGGCTCCCACTTTAGCTAGAAGATCTCTTCCCAGTAAGGGGATGGGACAAGTTGGCACCATCAGGAAGGAATGAGTGAGAGGAAAGACCCCAAAAATGCAATTGAGTGCTGGAGTCTGATGAAGTTGATAAGGCTGTCCCCCTACCCTGACAGCAAGGAAACAAGGAGAAGTGGGTCCCCAAAACTCCATCAGGACCAAGTAAGTGGCCCCAATGTCCAGGAGGAAGGAGATGGACTTCCCTGATACCATGATGACAACCTGGGGCTCCCTGTCGGAGATGACAGTGGTCAGGCAAAGGGAGCCCGTGCTCCTTCAGTTGTCCATGGCCAGGCCTAAAAGGGTGGCTGGAGGGTGGTCTGGGGTGCTGTCCCCATGCCACAAGGGACACAGGGACAGTCAACAGCCTAATGTCCCTCTTGATGGCACTTTGGACATGGCCCAGGTGGCCTTTGGGGATTAGTACAGGCCTAGGCCCAGTGACCCTCCTGACCACATTTAAGGCAGGAATACAGTGGTCCTCAAGCCTTAGTGGGCAAGGGAGCCCAGGCAGTCACCAAAGCTGGTTGAATGGCCTTGGCCAGCATTTGGTATTTCTGTTTACAAGCTTTTTCATCTCTCCCATGGTACACCTTAAATGTCAGGACTAAGACCTGTGGGGTTAGGGGTCCTCTCTCCAGATGCTTAAGCTTGGCCCTAATGCTGGGGAACTCTGGGGAAAGAAGTAGGTCATGAGGAGTTGTTTCCCCTCTGGATTTTAGGGGTCTAGATTGGTATACTATAAGAAAGCCTTTGTGAGGCATTCTAGGAACTGAGATGGATTTTCATGTTTGTCTTGGATGACCTCTTGGAGTTTCTCATAGTTCACTGGTTTAAGGGTAGCCTTACTGAGACCATCCAGGAGGCCAGGTGTAAACTGATCTCTAGCTAGAATGCCCCCTGGGGTATTGTAGTCCCATTGGGGATCCCAGTCGGGGACTGTCTCAGCCCTGGCTGGGTGTGCTGCACTAGTCTGGTGGATTTCATCTGCATGTGCTCTAGCTTGTTCCCAAACTCACCTGCATTCCTCAGGAAGTAGGTTGTGGTAATATTTTATTTGTGCTGAAATGTGATTTTATTTGTATATTAATAAAGTTGCCTGGAGATCAGAGCTAAGAGCAAGCCATTAAGCAGAAGTCTGGTAGTGGTAGCACATGCCCTTCATCCAATCACATGGCAGGCAGAATCTCTGTGTGTTCAAGGACACAGCCAGCATGGTGACACATGCCTTTAATCTCAGTACCAACCATAGAGACCTGGAGGTCTGTATAGACAGGCAGTGATGAGGAAGTCATGTGGTTGGATTGACAGCCAATGAGAAGGCAGAACAGAAAGGCAATAAAGATACAGGACACAGGAAGAAGGTCTCTCTCTCTCAGGGGAAGGACAGCAGCGAGTGGTAAGATAAGGTGGTCTTAGCTCTTGGCTACTGCTTGATCTCTGGGCTTTTAACTCTTTATTTAGCTCTGTGTTTCTTATTTAATAAGAGCATTTAGAATTACATCTATATTTGGTGCCCATGTGGCAAGAATTCATTACAAACCATTGGTGGTTACAGGCCCAGCTCAGCCCAACTTGCCAGAGTTTACAAGCCCTAGGTCTGGCTGGAGCTACCAGTCTAGCTGCATGTGGTCAGAGCTGCACTCAACTGTAACTGCAGCTTTAGCTACTTGCGGCTGAATCACCAACTCATGTGGTCAGGCTTGAATCAGCTCAAGCGGGAGCACGTGGCTGCATTTCAGCTTTTAGCCAGAATGAGTGGCTTCTCTCTCTCTCTCTCTCTCTCTCTCTCTCTCTCTCTCTCTCTCTCTCTCTGTCTCTCTCTCTCTCTCTTTCTCTTTCTCTCTTTGGATTCCCATCTCAGACGCTAGGTAGCTGTTTTGAAATTCCCTTGGATTTCTACTGTTCTACGCAGACTTGGTAAGTCAATTAAGATATCAGATATTTTAAAAGGAAAAACTACTTAAAAGAGAAAATTTTTTCCACATTAAAAAAAGGGTATTATTTGTACATTAGAAGAAAATTGCTCTTTGTTTGATAAAACTTTAGGCAGTCTGAATATGGAACAATTATATGAGAAGATTAATGTTGATGGGTTGTACATTACACCAATTATGCATATCATTACTTTCCTTATCCTTATTTTACAATTTAAAAAGATAGTCAATTTAAGTGCCAGGAAAAAAAGCTTTAGAAAAACCTGTTAAAATGAATTATAGAGAAATTCAGACTCAGACAGAAGAATTTAAGGGTGAAATTATTTCAGGATTGGATTATAAGGTTACAGAAAGAAAGCCTGTCTTCAAACAATCAAACTTAATTTATCTGGTAACTGTACAGCAGCCACCTGGTCAAGTGACTGCACAAAATAATTGGACTCCAATTGAAATGTTAGATTTAAGAAGGTTTAAGGAGGCAATAGTATCTTATGGCATGCATTCCCCATTTGTAAAGCAAATGTTAAACTCCTGGTCAACTTGTAAAAGATTATTCCTCAGGACTGGAAAGAGCTGGTAAATGCTGTACTGGAACCCAGTACACAGCTGCAGTGGTGCATGTGGTTCAGAGATGACTTTCTAAAACCATAGAAAGTCAGTGGAGGTCTAGAGGTGTGGAAATCTCCCAGGATCAGCTTCTTGGAGAAGGCCAGTATGCTGAAATATGAAGACAATGTTTATATGATAACCAAACCATAATTCTATGTTGAATGGCAGCCATGAATGCATGGGACAGAATTGAGGAAGCAGGAAAGAAAACTGAGTCATTTACAAAAGTTATACAGAGCCCAAAAGAATCCTTCATGGATTTCTTACAAAGACTGACTTCAGCAGTAAATAGAATGGTCCCAAATTCAGAAGCTAGCCAGATAATAATCTAATCTTTGGCTTTTGAGAATGCGAATGCAGCATGCAAGAGAATAATCAGGCCATTAAAGGCAAGATCTGCACCCTTGGAAGACTGGATTAGAGACACGTTTAATGTTGAGTCTCATGGCCATGATGATATGTGGATAGGAGAAGCAATTTCAAGAGGTTTGAGGAATGTCAGATGTTTTGGATGTAGAAAGCAAGGTCACCTGAAAAGGGACTGTAAACAGAGCATTCCTAGAAACAATATTTCTTCAAGGAACAATGGCAACAGAATGCCCCTTCCTTCTGGAGTATGCAGAAGGTGTGGTAAGGGAAAACACTGGACCAACGAATGTAGATCAACAACAAGGGACAGGCAAGGTAATACTTTGCCTTGGTCTTTGGGAAACTCCCAGAGGGGCCTCAGACAGGCCCCCTCAGCAAATCCAGTTCAGACCTTTCCTGCAGTCATAGAAGAAACCTTTACTCAGAGCAATTAAATAACCAAAGCCTATTGGAATAAAACAGTCTGCTCAGGGTGATGGAACAGCTGTTTCAGAGAGAACAGAAAATTCAGGAGAAACCATAAAGAAAAATGTTTGGCAAACTTCTATAAATGAACAAAGACAAAAATTAACAGTAAGAATAAATGATGTTTTGTTGTCTGGTCTGGTAGACACAGATGCTGATGTGACCATAATTGCACCAGAATTTTGGCATCCAACTTGGCCTCTTCAGGAGGTAAATGTTCAGCTGTTAGGAATTGGAACAGTATCTCAAATGAAACAGAGTGCAAGATGGCTCGAATGTATAGGTCCAGAAGGACAGAGAGGAAAATTAAAACCATATGTGGCTAACATAGCTATGAACCCGTGGGGTCGAGACCTGTTGCAACAATGGAATACTCAGATTAACATCCCTCCAACCTCAGAAACAAATAATAAACTAGCACATGTTTCTGAGAGAAATATTAGAAGGCATTATTCTAATGAGTGGTCACCAGCCATCCATATTTTACAAGAACAGGGCACAACAACTTATGATCTTCCAAAGACACCAACAGCTCTACCTTTAAAATAGTTAACAGACAAGCCTGTATGGGTTCAGCAATGGCCTTTAACAACAGAGAAACTCCAGGCTTTAGAAGAGCTGGTAGAAGAGCAGTTAAATGCTCAGCATATTGAAAAATCAACCAGCACTTGGAATTCTCTTGTATTTGTTATTAAAAAGAAATCTAGTAAATGGAGAATGGTAACAGACCTTAGAGTAATTAACAAAGTAATTCAGCCAATGGGCTCTCTACAATCTGGAATTCCTTTGTCTACTCTGTTACCAAAAGGATGGCCTCTTATAGTTATCGATTTAAAAGACTGTTTCTTTCCAATACCCTTACAAGAAAAAGACAGAGAAAGATTTGTTTCACAGTGCCTACTGATAATAATTCTCAACTGGTTAAGAGATATCAATGGAGGGTCCTCCCACAGGGAATGTTGAATAGCCCAACCCTGTGCCAATATTTTGTACAACAGCCATTGTAAGTGATACATGAAAAATTTCCTAAATCTATAATTTATCATTATATGGATGATATTTTACTAGCTGACTCAAATGCAGATACTTTAGAAAGAATGTTTGAAGAAGTAAAGAAAATTTTGCCTTGTTGGGGATTACAAATTGCTCCTGAAAAGATACAAAGAGGAGACTCTATTAATTATTTAGGATATAAAGTAGAGCTACAAAAAATTAGACCCCAAAAGGTACAAATTAGGAGAGATAGATTACAGACTCTTAATGACTTTCAAAGATGATTTGGAAACATTTCTCATCTACAAACTATGGTTGGGGTAAAAAATGATGAACTGAATAATTTGTTCAAAACCTTAGAAGGTGACAAGGACTTAAATAGTCCAAGAGAATTAGCAGCTGAAGCTGAGAAAGAATTGGCCTTGGTATAAAAGAAAGTACAGGAAGGACACGTGGATCATATCGATCCAAAGCTGGATTGCATTTTGGTTATTTTACCTTCTAGGCATTCTCCTACAGGAATATTAATGCAGAGGGAAGATATTATATTGGAATGGATACTTCTACCAAATAAACAGAGTAAAAAATTAAAAACTTATGTGGACAAAAATCCCTGACTTGATTTGGAAAGGAAAATTGAGACTTCGTCAATTAACAGGAATATACCCAGCAGAAATAGTCATACCTTTAACTAAGGAGGACATTGAAAAATTATGGGCAGTAAGTGAACCTTGGCAAAGAGCTTGCAGTAATTTTTTGGGAGAGATTAACAGTAAATATTCCAAAAGTGATAGAATTGATCTTATAAAGAGAGCTGATTGGATTTTGCCTTGAATTGTATGGGAAACACCCATATCTAGAGCTGGTACATTTAATACAGATGCAAACAAACAGGGGAAGGCAGGTTACAAATCAGAAAATTTAAGTAAAGTGGTTCAAAGTCCTTATAATTCAGTTCAAAAATTGGAATTGTACGCTATTCTGTTGGTATTAATGGATTTTTCAGAACCTCTCAACATAGTTACTGACTCTCATTATGTTGAAAAAGTGGTATTACATATTGAGATTGCAGGATTTATCCCTGATGAGTCAGAATTAACTTCACTATTTATTCAGTCACAAAACATAATCAGAAATAGGAATCATCCTTTATATATAACTCACATCCGATCCCATACAGGTCTGTCAGGACCTCTAGCACAAGGTAATGATGAGATTGATAAATCATTGATAGGAAATGTGTTGGAGGCCTCAGAATTTCATAAAAAACATCATGTCATTAGTAAAGGTTTAAAGAAAGATTTTTCCATAACCTGTCAACAAGTCATGGAAATTGTAAGGAAATGTCCTACTTGTTCCTTTTACAATCAGACGCCATTACCAGCAGGATGTAACCCAAAAGGTACTCAGAGGAATGAAATCTAGTAGATGGATGTGTTTCACTTTGCAGAATTTGGAAAATTGAAATATGTACACCATACCATTGATACATATTCAGGATTTCAATGGGCAACTGCTTTGAGTTCTGAAAAAGCTGATTCTGTAATCACTCATTTGCTAGAAGTTATGGCCATCATGGGTATACCTGCACAAATTAAAACTGATAATGCTCCAGCATATGTCTCTGTTAAAATGAAACAGTTTTTTGCTTATTACAATATAAAGCATATTACAGGCATACCACATAAAATTATAGGCCACGCAGTTATAGAATGATCGAACAGAACTCTAAAGGATATGCTAAATAAACAGAAAGGGGTAACAAACCCCCCCCAGAAATAGACTGCATAATGCTCTATTAACTTTGAATTTTCTCAGTGCTAATGAGAAAGGAACAACAGCTGCAGAGAGACATTGGATAATAGAAAAAACTACAGAATTTAATCCCCCTATATACTTTAAGGATATGCTGACCTCAGAATGGAAATGTGTTACATTAGGGGATGAGGTTTTGCTTTTGTTTCTATAGGAGAAGATAAGCTGTGGATACCATCAAAATTGATAAAGGTTCGATTTGAACAAGAGAGACCACTTAATTAGAAGAGGTGGTAGTTCATCAATCAGCATGAGCATCCAATTTAAACTAACTTATACCATTAACACATGCCTTTTCATTTAATCAGATAATAACTTGCCAAAAGGGAACCCCCCCCAAAAAAAAATTAGTCTTGGGGAAAGGTTTTTGTTTTTGTCTTTTAGGAGAATGAAGGCTAAGGAATCTAATGAACACTGGACAAATGAGACAACTGAAGAAAAAGGACAAATTATCTAAAAAAAAAGTCCCAAGAAAAAGAGTAAAATGGCCTATTGGTATATCATCTATAAAATTTCTTAAGTCTTCCTAAATTTTTGTTTCTGCTCTTCTCTAAAGACATTTAACACTATTGGTCTTCTTGTAGTTCCAGTTCAATTAAAATTTAAAGCTAGCTTTGGAGTTAAAGAATGGCTCTGTCCTTCTTTAAACCCAAGCATGTTGTTAAAAAGAAAATGCAAACTCCCTGCATCATTCCAGAAAAAAAAGAGCCATTTTCTGATATGGGACAAGAAAAAACAAACAAACAATCAATCAATCAAACAAACAAAAACTTTAAGCGACTATTACTACTAATCTCAATTGTTTGATTCTATTCTGATTCTTTAAACTTTTCTTAAAGTATGAATTTTATATCAAAATTTACAAGATTAATATATATTTTAAACTTTGTTAAGATATTAATGGTCATATAGAGTACTAACTAATTCTAGAAAAAAGGCTTCAATTAGCTGCCTATACATATCTTTGTGTTCTAGTCTTTATCAGTTTTCTGCAGGAAATCATGGCCAGGCCTAACATCAAATTTGAAGTCTCCAGTAAGAAGAAGGGGGCCCACAACAACAACATTTCCACATGGACAACAATAATATCACTAAGCTGACAAACATCATCTACAGATCAGCTTTGGACTACAAACTGCTCAGAGCAATTTTGAGAAGACTAGCTGAGATGATCCAGTTTCACAGACTACTTGAATAAGGACTTGATATAACCCCTGAACTTTGGCATTATGCACAGACTGGGCAACAAAGGATATAGCTACCTTTCCTAGAATTTGACAATTAACCCAAAATTTTTCTTTTCAGAATAAAGATACCTTCGCCTATATCCAGCAGGAAGCAATTTTAAGAATACAATGCCCACATTCCCAAAGAGGTGATATGGGCATCGTATTGGAAAAATAAAGAGAAGATATGCTTGGAAAAATAAAGAGAAGATATAGATACAATATAGATAAAAGGATAGATTATTGAATCTACTTTTAAAAGACAATTACTAGTTTTAAACACTTTGACATTATATTGGATTTTTTATATTGTATACAAATTATATATATTGAGATTGATATTGTTAGAAAATGCTATATGTATATTTCTAATCTTGTTCAAGAGGTTGTACTTATACCATTCATTTAACAATGTAATGCAATTTGCTAATCCTTGAATGTTATTATTACCAACTATTAGGATATAAAGAAACGAAAGTCAGTAGTTAGACATTACAATTGAACTGGTAGTCTTATTAGGTTGTTTTCAAGATCAAGTAGATATATTTTAGATAGATAGGTCATCTTCAAACCCTTCAGAGATCTACAGAATATGGCATTTAAAATGTTTTAATAACTTAGAAATTTTTCTTTTTTGTTATGACTATGAGACATGTCGGCTCCTGGCAGTACCAATCTACTTTAGAGAAAATATGGGCATTGAAGAAACTGCATATGGAGTTAACTTTCATTGTGGCAAAAGTTAGCCACTGGACAG
Organism: Peromyscus attwateri; assembly: GCA_902168425.1. Taxonomy (NCBI): domain Eukaryota; kingdom Metazoa; phylum Chordata; class Mammalia; order Rodentia; family Cricetidae; genus Peromyscus; species Peromyscus attwateri. Next base: position 23,891 of record CABHPP010120040.1, on the reverse strand, counting down.
CAAAGTATCCTCGAATTGACTGCTGACAAACAGGACAAAATGGACAGACAGGACACGAAACAAAGGACTACCGATTCTTGCGAAGACAAGTGTGGTTGTGAATTTAACAAAAGGCATCTTCTCCCCTTCTCCAAGACCCCCTGGGAGACCCTGCAATCTACACACCCTGCCCCCATACCCACCCGCCCGAGACCCCAGTCACTTCCTGAGACTTAAAGACCAGCCCCCAGCTCCCATCCAACCTGGAGCTCCCATCCAGACCAGAGGTGAGTGCCTGGGGTCATACCCTGGGAGGCCTGCCCCTAGGTCCCATCCCTAGGCACCAGCCATTCCCAGGGAAGACCCACCCAACTTGACCCCAGTTTCTGGCCATTGGGTGGGGCCCCTGCGGGAAGGTTCCCCTTCTCCAAGACCCCCAGAAGACCCTGCAATCTACGGGCCCTGTCCCCACACCCATCTGCCTGATATCCCCCCCCCCGCCACTTCCTGAGACTTAGTGACCAGCCCCCAGCTCCCATCTGTCCCAGAGCTCCCATCTGGCCTAGGGAGCTCTCATCTGGCCCAGAGAGCTCTCATCAGGCCCAGAGAGCTCCCATCTAGCCCAGAGAGCTCCCAATGGAGACTTCGAAAGCCAGAAGGACCTGGACAGATGTAATGCAGACACTAAGAGACCATGGATGCCAGCCTAGACTAATATACCCAGCAAAACTTTCAATCATCATAGACGGAGTGAACAAGACATTCCAAGACAAAATCAGATTGAAACAATACTTATCCACAAAAGCAGCCCTACAGAAAGCACTAGAAGGAAAATTCCAACCTAAGGAAGTCAGATACACCCTCAAAAACACAGGCAATAGATAACACCACAGCAGTAAACCCCAAAGAAGAGAAGTACACACACACTACCACCAAAAAATAACAGGAATGAACAATCACTGGTCATTAATATCCCTTAATATCAATGGACTTAATTCACCTATAAAAAGACACAGGCTAACAGAATGGATATGAAAGCAGGACCCATCTTTCTGCTGCATACAAGAAACACACCTCAAATTCAAAGATAGACACTACCTAAGAATAAAAGGCTGGGAAAAGACTTTCCAATCAAATGGTCTTAGGAAGCAAGCAAGTGTAGCCATCCTAATATCTAATAAAATAGACTTCAAACTAAAATCAATCAAAAGAGATCAAGAAGGGCATTACATACTCATCACAGGTAATATCCACCAAATGAAGTTTAAATTCTGAACATTTATGCACCAAACACAAGGGCACCCACATATGTAAAAGAAACATTACTAAAGCTTAAATTACATATAAAACCCCACACATTAATATTGGGAGACTTTAACACCCCACTTTCACCACTGAACAGATCTGCCAAATCAAAACTTAACAGAGAAATAAAGGACTTAACTGATGTCATGACTCAAATGGACTTAATCGACATCTACATAACATTCTATCCTAACAAAAAAGAATATACCTTCTTCTCAGCACCCCATGGAACCTTCTCTAAAATTGACCACATACTTGGCCACAAAGCAAATCTCAACAGATACAAAGCAAATGGAATAACCTCCTGCGTTCTATCAGACCACCAAGGTTTAAAGTTAGATTTTAACAACAACAAAAACTACAGAAAGCCTACAATCTCATGAAAACTGAATAATGCTCAACTGAATCACCAATGGGTTAAGGAAGAAATAAAGAAAGAAATTAAAGACTTCCTAGAGATCAATGCAAATGAATATACCACATACCAAAACTTATGGGACACTATGAAAACAGTGTTAAGAGGGAAATTCATAGAACTAAATGCCCACATAAAGAAGTTGGAGAAATCTCACACTAGTGACTTAACAGCACACCTGAAAGCTTTAGAACAAGAAGAAGCAAAGTCACCCAGGAAGAATAGATGCCAGGATATAATCAAATTGAGAGCTGAAATCAATAAAATAGAAACAAAGAGAACAATACAAAAATTAATGAAACAAAGAGTTGGTTCTTTGAGAAAATCAACAAGATAAACAAGCCCCTATCCAAACTAACCAAAAGACAGAGAGAGAGCATCCAAATTAACAAAATCAGAAATGAAAAGGGAGACATAACAACTAACACCGAGGAAATCCAGAAAATCATCAGGACATACTTCAAAAACCTCTACTCCACAAAACTGGAAAATCTAAAAGAAATGGATAATTTTCTGGACAGGTACCACATACCTAAGTTAAATCAAGACCAGATAAACTATTTAAATAGTCCAATAACCCCTAAGGAAATAGAATCAGTCATTAAAAGTCTCCCAACCAAGAAAGCCCAGGACCAGATGGTTTCAGCACAGAATTCTACCAGATATTCAAAGAAGAGTTAATACCAATACTCTTTAAATTGTTCCACACAATAGAAACAGAAGAAACATTACCAAACTCCTTCTATGAGGCTACAATTACCCTGATTCCTAAGCCAAACAAAGATGAAAAAAAGAAGGAGAACTACAGACCGAACTCCCTCATGAACATTGATGCAAAAATACTCAATAAAATACTGGTCAACAGACTCCAGGAATACATCAAAACAATTATCCACAATGATCAAGTAGGCTTCATTCCAGGGAGGCAAGGGTGGTTCAACATACAAAAGTTTGTCAATGTAATACACCATATAAACAAATTGAAAGAAAAAAAACCACATAATCATCTCACTAGATGCTGAAAAGGCATTTGACAAAATCCAACACCCCTTCATAATAAAGGTCTTGGAGAGATCAGGAATACAGGGAACATACCTAAACATAATAAAGGCAATTTACAGCAAGCCAACAGCCAACATCAAATTAAATGGAGAGAAACTCAGGGCGATTCTACTAAAATTAGGAACAAGGCAAGGCTGTCTGCTCTCCCCATACTTATTCAATATAGTACTTGCAGTTCTATCCAGAGTAATAAGACAACATAAGGAGATTAAGGGGATACAAATTGGAGAGGAAGAAGTCATGTTTTCGCTGTTTGCAGATGACATGATAGTATACATTAGTGACCTCAAAAATTTGACCAAGGAACTTATACAGCTTATAAACACCTTCATCAACATACAGGATACAAGATCAACTCAAAAAAATCAGTAGCCCTCCTATATACAATTCACAAAGAGGCTGAGAAGGAAATCAGAGATACATCACCCTTTACAATAGCCACAAATGATATAAAATACCTTGGGAGAACTCTAACTAAGCAAGTGAAGGACCTATATGACAAGAACTTTAAGTCCCTGAAAAAAGAAATTGAAGAAGATATTAGAAAATGGAAAGATCTCCCATGCTCATGGATAGGCAGGATTAACATAGTAAAAATGGTAATCTTACCAAAAGCAATCTACAGATTCCATGCAATCCCATCAAAATCCCAACACAATTCTTCACAGACCTGGAAAGAACAATACTCAACTTCATATGGAAAGACAAAAAATCCAGGATAGCCAAAAGAATCCTGTACAATAAAACAAGCTCTGGAGGCATCACAATCCCTGACCTCAAGGTCTACTGTAGAGCTATAGTAATAAAAACAGCCTGGTACTGGCATAAAAACCGACATGTGGACCAATGGAATTGAATTGAAGACCCTGACTTTAATCCACACACCTCGAAACATATAATTTTTGACAAAGAAGTCAAAAGCGTACCATGGAAAAAAGAAAGCATCTTCAACAAATGGTGCTGGCATAACTGGATGTCAACATGTAGAAGGCTGCAAATAGATCCATATCTGTCACCATGCACAAAACTTAAGTCCAAGTGGATCAAAGACGTCAATATAAATCCAGTTACTCTGAACCTGATAGATGAGAAAGTAGGAAGTAGTCTTGAACGCATTGGCATAGGAGATCACTTCCTAAATATAACACCAGTAACACAGACACTGAGAGAAACAATCAAGCAATGGGACCTCTTGAAACTGAGAAACTTTTGTAGAGCAAAGGACACGGTCCACAAGACAAAATGACAGCCTACAGAATGGGAAAAGATCTTCACCAACCCCACATCACACAGAGGGCTCATATCCAGAATATATAAAGAACTCAAGAAATTAGACATCAATATGCCCAACAGTCTAATTAAGAAATGGGCTATAGAACAAAACAGAGATTTCTCAACAGAGGAAGCATAAATGGCTGAAAGACATTTAAGGAATTGCTCAACATACCTAATCATCAGGGAAATGCATATGAAAAATGACTCTGAGATACCACCTTACACCTGTCAGAATGGCTAAGATCAAAAACACTGAAGACAGCTTATGATGGAGAGGATGTGGAGCAAGGGGAACTCTCCTCCACTGCTGGTGGGAATGCAAGCTTGTACAGCCACTTTGGAAATCAATATGGCTTTTTCTTAGAAAATTGGGAATCAATATCCCCCAAGACCCAGATATACCACTCTTGGGCATATACCCAAGTAATGCTCAATCATATCACAAGGACACATACTCAGCTATGTTCATAGCAGCATTGTTTGTAATAGCCAGAACCTGGAAACAACCTAGATGCCCTTCAACTGAATAATGGATAAAGAAAATGTGGTACATATACACAATGGAATACTACTCAGCAGAGAAAAACAATGACATCTTGAGGTTTGCAGGCAAATGGATGGATCTAGAAAAAAATCATCCTGAGTGAGGTAACCCAGAATCAGAAAGACAAACATGGTAGGTACTCACTCATAGGAGGATACTACATATAAAACAAAATGACTAGACTGCTACTCACAACTCCAGAGAGGCTACCTAGAAAACAGGACCCTAAGAAAGACACAGGGATCCCCCAATGACAGAGAAATGGATGAGATCTACATGAGCAAACTGGACGTGAGCTGGGGTAATGAAGGGCAAGTGTCGAGGGAGAGTTTAGGGCAACGGGAGATCCCAGCTGGATCAAGAACAGAGAGGGAGAACAAGGAATAAGAGACCATGATAAATGAAGACCACATGGGAATAGGAAGAAGCAAAGCGCTAGAGAGGTCCCCAGAAATCCACAAAGATACCTCCACAATAGACTACTGGCAATGGTTGAGAGAAAGCCCGAACTGACCTACTCTGGTGATCTGGATGGCCAAACACCCTAACTGTTGCTCTAGAACTCTCATCCAATGACTGATGGAAGCATATGCAGAGATGCAGGCCCCAGGTGGAGCTCCAGGAGTCCAATTGGTGAGAAAGAGGAGGGATTATATGAGTGAGCATTGTTGAGACTATGATTGGAAAAAGCACAGGGACTAAAAGCCAAACTAGTGGAAACACATGAACTATGAACCAATAGTTTAGTAGCCCCCAACTGGATCAGGCCCTCTGGATAGTGAGACAGTTGATTAGCTTGCAATGTTTGGGAGGCACTCAGGCAATGGGACTGGGACCTGTCCTTAGTGCATGAGCTGGCTGTTTGGAACCTGGGACCTATACAGGGACACTTTGCTCAGCCTGGGAGGAGGAGACTGGACCTGCCTGGATTAAATCTACCAGGTTGAGCTGAATCCCCAGGGGAGTTCTTGCCCTGGAAGAGATGGGAATGGGGGGTGGGCTGGGAAGAGGGTGAGGGGGCAGGAGGAGGGAGGACAGGGGAATCTGTGGCTGATATGTAAAATTAAATCAAATTATAAAATAAAAATATACAATAAAAAAGAACGGAAAAAAGATCCGGAAAAAACAAAACAAAACAAAACAAAAGGCATCTTCTGAGGCCAGGACAATATGGCACCATCCCTGAAGTGGCCTTTGCAATCCAGAAAAGGTACAGAGTCCCTTTCTTCGAAGGCAACTGAACTGGCAGTGGACCGATGGCTTCTGATGTTCAGTGGAACAGCAGCTGAAACAGTTATTCTTGAAAGAGTAACTAAGCTGACAGAGTATAACCTCTCAATGGTAGACTGGCATTTAATAGAGGGATGTGGAGAAGGACGGGATGCTGAGATGAAGCCAGGCACACAAGCCAAGAAGAATGGACAGCTGAATTTAAAAAAACATCAACAATTTCCTGAATTTAAAATCCTGAATCATGACAGGACACTAGTGGAATTCAGGTGTTTCTGGTACATGAACTACTCTTCCCAAATGTGAGGTCGAACTGTTGTCCTTGTGTACATAATACTTCACAAATGATTCTGTCAGGTACGCTAAACCTATAGGCTGAAGGTGATACCCCAATGCTGCAGAGAAACCTCGGGTGACTGTCCAGGCAGCTGGCTGTTTCTGTCAACTCACAACTTCTTGGAAGTCGCTTGCGTGTACTTCCTGGGTTTTTTTTTGGGGGGGGGGTAATATTATTTCCTTCTTAGATCTCTGAGGGAGTTGTAGTTAAAGATTAGACAGTTATAGTTTTCCTTGTTAAGAATTTCAGAAAAGAAACTCACTAAAGAAGTGTAAATGCATAAATTTGAAAGACATTATAAGATAGTTCTGTTAGTAATATAAGTTAAGATAGAAAATGAATCAGGTACATTTTGGACTTACCAAAAAAGGATAGATAATAGAATTATTTTCTCTGAATTTGTCAAATGCAAATGGACTAGACATTGTTTAAGTATTTATTGCTTGTACATATTGTATATAGTTATTGTACTTATTGTATATAGTTTTTCTTATATTAGTTATAACTTTTTCCTTTTTTTTCTTTTTATTAGAATAGAAGGGGGAAATTTGGTGATATTTTATTTGTGCTGAAATGTGATTTTATTTGTATGTTATTAAAGTTGCCTGGGCATCAGATCTAAGAGCAAGTCATTAAGCAGAAGTCTGGTAGTGGTAGCACATGCCCTTCATCCAATCACATGGCAGGCAGAAACTCTGTGTGATCAAGGACACAGCCAGCATGGTGATATATGCCTTTAATCTCAGTACCATAGAGACCTGGAGGTCTGTATAGACAGGCAGTGATGAGGAAGTTATGTGGTTGGATTGACAGCCAATGAGATGGCAGAACAGAAAGGCAATAAAAAGACAGGACACAGGAAGAAGTTTTCTCTCTCCGGGGAAGGACAGCAGTGAGTGGTAAGATAAGGTGGTCTTAGCTCTTGGCTACTGCTTGATCTCTGGGCTTTTAACTATTTAGCTCTGTGTTTCCTATTTAATAAGACCATTTAGAATTACATCTACAGGTTGGGAAAGTTTTCTTCTATGGTTTTGTTGAATATATTTTCTATGCCTTTGAGTTGGTATTCTTCTTCTATTCCTATTATTCTTAGATTTGGCCTTTTCATGGTGACCTAAATTTGTGTTATGACTTTTTTGGCTTTAGTGTTTTCTTTGACTGATGAATCTATTTCCTCTATTGTATCTTCAATGCCAAAAGATTCTGTCTTCCATCTTTTGCATTTTGTTGGTTATGCTTGTATGTGTAGTTCCTGTTTATTTACTCAAATTTTCCATTTCCAGCATTTCCTCAGTTTGTGTCTTCTTTATTGCCTCTATTTCCGTTTTCAAATCTTGAATTGTTTCATTCACCTGTTTAATTGCTTTTTCTTGACTTTCTTTAAAAGATTTATTGATTCCTTCCAATTTTTTATTTGTCTTCTCTTCAAATTCTTTAAAGGAAATTTTCATTTCTTTTTTAAAGGCCTCTATCATCTTCTTAAAGTCATTTTTAAGGTCTATTTCTTCTGCTTCTTCTGTGTTGGGATATTTATGTCTTGCTGATGTAGCACCACTAGGTTCTGGTGGTGCCATATTGGTCTTTATGTTGTTGACTGTATTTTTGCACTGGCATCTACCCACCTCTTCCTCTACTCCATGTAAGTGGTATCTGTGACTGGGGGAGCCTCTTTTGGTCTGATTGATATTCTTGGTGTAATGGGAGCTCTTGGTCTAATCCGGGCTCTTGGTCCATATGGTGCTGGAGGATTCTGTGTCTCAGGGAGCAGATCTTAGTCCAGTGGGCAGGAGTGGGCTCTATCTCAGGGAGCAGCTATTCCTATTCTGTGCAGGGTGGGTCCTTTTTTCCTGTTCCCAGTTGGTGCAGGATGGGCTTATGACTCCAGTGGTCACTGGTATCACAGGGGTGCTGTTTTCTTGGTGAGGGGGCAAGGAAAAAGGCATCTCGCTGGTCCCTGGGACTCCAATGGCTTGGGGGAGGGGCACAAAATATGCCCCTGGGGCCTAGGTGCTAGGGACCTGGTCTGCCCAGTCCAGAGATGGGGTCTTACCTGTTCCCAGTTGGTGCAGAGTGGGTTTATGACTTGTGGTTGTTGTTTTAAACAATAATTACATGCATACATACACACAGTTGGATCCAAGTTAAATTCATATATATATATATATATATATATATATATATATATGTCATATACTTGTCCATACACACACACACACACACACACACACACACACACACACACACACACATATATATATATCCATGTTTAACATCAATCATTACCTATTTTTAAAATGAAGGAAATCAACCAGAATTAACCTAATATGGTCAAATTTTAAATTTAGTATTTGTAGGTATGAGAAACCATAACCAACATAGTTTATATCCCCTCCAGCCTTTTTTTTTTATTTCCAGGCAACATAGAAATTTTTACCAAAAATCTTTCTTGTGATTTCCCTCAGTAGTCTAGAATATATTGTATGATTACAATATTTTAAACAAGAATAAAAATGCATGCATATGCCATAAAAAGAATAATTCTAAATTTGAATCAACAATGTACCAATGTGAAACATCTGAAACTAACAGTAGTTTTTTTTAAATAATAGTAATAATAGTTGGATCTAAGTTATAAGCATATATATGCATAATTAAATCCAGATCATATTTATATTTATGTGTTATATATAGAGAAAGTTAGGTTTAATCCATATACGTGCACATATATCTTAAACAGGAGTTGAACCACACACACACACACACACACACACACACACACACACACATATATATATATATATATATATATCCATGTATGGAACTTTAATTTTAAGCCCTTTGTCATAAGCCTAAAGCCAAATTTTGTTATAAATTATATAGATTTAAACCATATCTCATAAGCAATTTATAAGTCTTGAGATATGAGCTTTTAGTGTAATTTTAAATTATTATTATTATTATTTATGAACTACCCTCCAAGACTGTAGCTACTCCCTGAGATAGAGTCTGCCAGCACCAATTGGACCAGATGGACTTTGTTCTCATAGCCAATCACCCCAGCCTTTAGGCTTTGGGCCCAGGGACACAACCCCATGCCCCCACACCACCACCCATTGCAGTACCAGTTTCAGGCCAGCAGGCAGGTCTCCTGCAGGTAGACCAGACTACCACTATCCCCCACTGGACCCTGTAACCTACAAGTCCCCCACAAACCCACCCACCCTCTGAGACTACAGCTGTCCCTGAGACACAGAGCCCATCAACACTGATTAGATCAAGAGCTCCCATTAGACTAACAGCTCCCATTGAACCAAGAGCTTTGATTGGACCAAGAGTATCAATCAGACCAAGAGAGGCTCCCTCAGACACAGACACCACTTGAAACCGAGTGGATAAAGAGATGGATAGATGCCAGTGCAAAAATACAGTCAACAACATAAAGACCAATATGACACCAACAGAACCTAGTGGTTCTACATCAGCAAGAACTGAACATCCCAACACAGAAGAAGCAGAAGAAATCAACCTTAAAAATGGCTTTAAGAACATGATAGATGTAAAATTAAATTAATTATAAAATAAAATATTTTTTAAAAAAGAAAAAAAAAGATGATAGAGGCCTTTAAAGAGGAAATGAAATTCCCTTAAAGAAATCAAGGAAAAGACAAACAAAAAATTGGAAGAAATCAATAAATCCCTTAAAGAAAATCATGAAAACCAAGAAAAAGCAATTAAACAGGTGAATGAAACAGTTCAAGATTTGAAAACCGAAATAGAGGCAATAAAGAAGACACAAACTGAGGGAATACTGGAAATGGAAAATCTGAGTAAGTGAACAGGAACTATAGGTGCAAGCATAACCAACAGAATGCAAGAGATGGAAGACAGAATCTGGCATTGAAGATACAACAGAGGAAATAGATTCATCAGTCAAAGAAAACATTAAAGCCAACAAAGTCATAACATAAAATGTCCAGAAATTTGGGTCACCATGAAAAGACCAAATCTAAGAATAACAGGGATAGAAGAAGGAGAATACCAGATCAAAGGCACAGAAAATATATTCAACAAAATCATAGAAGAAAACTTTCCCAACCTAAAGAAGGAAATACCTATGAAGATACAAGAAGCTTACAGAACACCAAATAGATGGGATCAAAAAAAAAAAAGTCCCCTTGCCACATAATAATCAAACCACTAAACATACAGAATAAAGAAAAAATATTAAGAGTTGCAAAGGAAAAAGGCCAAGTAACATGTAAAGACAGAACTATCAGAATAATACCTGATTTCTCAATAGAGACTCTGAAAGCCAGAAGGTCCTGCACAGATGTTATGCAGACACCAAGAGACCATGGATGCCAACCCACACTATTATATCCAGCAAGACTCTCAATCACCATAGACAAAGTAAACAAAATATTTCACAATAAAACCACATAGCAGCATTATTCCTAGTAGCCAGAACCTGAACAACCTAGATGCCCCTCAACTGAAGAATGGATAAAGAAAATGTGGCACATATACACAATGGAGTACTACTCAGCAGAGAAAAACAATGACATTTGACATGAAATTTGCAGGCAAATGGATGGAACTAGAAAATATCATCCCAAATGAGGTAACCCAGACTCAGAAGGACAAACATGGTATGTACTCACTCATAAGTGGATACTAGATGTAAAGCAAAGGATAACCAGACTGCAACCAGAGAAGTTAGCTAACAAGGAGGACCCTAGGAGGGATGCATAGATCACCCTGCAAAGGAGAAATAGCTGAGATCTCTGTGAGCAAACAGGGGATGAGGTGGAGCAATGAAGGGTCGGGCATGGGGGATGAGAACATAGGGAATGGGATGTTTGAGCTGGAACAGAGAGCAGTGAAAGAGGTAGCATGATAGAGGGAGACATGGGGATAGAGAGAAACAGGGTGCTAGGGAAGTCCCCAGGAATCCACAAGGATAACCCCACCTTAGACTACTGGCAATAGTCAAGAGGGCATCTGAACTGGCCTACTCTGATAATCAGCTTGGTGAATACCTTAACTGTCATCATAGAGCCTTCATCCAGTAACTGATGGAAGCAGATGCAGAGATCCATGGCCAGGTACCAGGCTGAGCTCCTGGGGTCCAGTTGATGAGAGAGAGGAAGGATTCTGTGAGCAAGGGACATCAAGATCATGATGGGGAAACGTACAGAGATGGCCAGGCCAAACTAGTGGGAACTCATGAACTGTGGACCAATAGCTGTGGAGCCCCTTTGGAACTGGACTAGACCTTCTGCATAGATGAGACAGTTGTTTAGCTTGAACTGTTTAGGGAGCTGCTGGCAGTGGGATTGGGATCCATCCCTGGTGCATGAGAGGGCTTTTTGGAGCCCAGTGCCCATTGTGGGACACCTTACACAGCCTTGGTGCAGGGGGAGAGGCTTGGACCTGCCTCAACTGAATGTATCAGGCTCTGTTGACTTCTCATGGGAGGCCTTGCCTTGGAGGAGGTAGGAATGGGGGGTGGGTTGTGGGGGAATGCTAGGGGGCAGGAGGAGGGAGGAGAGGGAGACCTGTGCTTGGTATGTAAAATGAATAGAAAATTTCTTAATAATAAAAAAAGAAAATCCCTCAATATCTGCTAGGAGATTTATCTGATAGTTGATTTAAATCAAGTCAAGTTGGTAATGAAGATTATCTATCACAATCTCATTAAATTTGGGATGACATATGTTATTTCTGAAAAAAAATTATTTACCTTTATTATATCAGACCCAATGACCAGAGCATCCAGAGGTAAATTTTATGTTTGGGAAGTAAATAAAGGCTGCAGCCAGTATTACTGAACATAATGGACTTATACATTTAGAAATAAGTATATAGTGGCCACTTTCATGCATTCAAACCAGATAAAACTTTTCTTACTTTCTTTAGCTGAATTTTTAAGCAGGGGAGGGGCGGCAGGCCGTTCATGCTTTCCTGATGGGGCTGCTTCCTTGCTGTTTGACCCTGGTGTTTCCTGTGCTGCTTAGGATCATGTGCCATTTCTGTTGGGAATCTAAAAAACTGTCACCCAGGAGAAGCGGCTGGCAGTGGCCACCCAAGGTGCCTGGCCTCATAGTCTCCTTTGCCCTCCACTGCTGGGCTCCTCCTTGGTATTCCCTAGACTGTGGTACCTGCAGGGGGGTGCGGTCCTCTCCCTGACTGCAGGCTGCTTCACAGACTGGAGCAAGCTCACCTGCCTTGGGCAGCCTGGACTCCTGAGGCGGCAAAGGGCAGGGAAGGGTGGCAAACACTACCTTTACATCCCTGAAATCCTGGAAATGAGAAAACAAACCTGAAAGGGGCCCGAGGCTAGAGGACGTTGGCCCAGGGTAAACATTAATTTACTGACAATCATCACAAAGAGACTGACAACAGGTAACGGGACAAACGGAATAGACAAGACATTCAGAAGGAAGAACGCTGCGTGCAGGGACCTCGGGATCCCAACCAGTTCCAAACCAGTCCTGAAGGGCTACAGATCAGAAACCCAACAGCCAGAAGAGGGTTTCAAGTGTCCTCCGCCCCCTCCAGCTCATAGGTCATTGGTGCGTCCACCTACTCTTTTTGTTTGTTTGTTTGTTTTTGATTTTGTTTTTCGAGACAGGGTTTCTCTGTGTAGCTTTGCGCCTTTCCTGGAACTCACTCTGTACCCCAGGCTGGCCTTGAACTCACAGAGATCCTCCTGCCTCTGCCTTCTGAGTGCTGGGAGTTTCCACCTACTCTTATTGAGCTCCAGTCTGTCTAGACACCAGATACCAGAACCAAAAACTTACCGATTGGCCAAAACCAGTAGAATAAGCTTGCCAGAGACTTGGGGTGCACCCCCAGAACCAGTATTACAAGAGATCCCAGGTTTTGGCACCAATGTTGGGTCTGGGGTTTCGAAATAATGGGGACAGACCACCAAAGTCTATTAAACCAGAAGCAAACTTTATTCCAGAAAAATAATAATTAAAACAAAATGAAACAAAACAAAAGACACTGCAGGGCACAAAAGCTTATCAGCTAGCTGAGACCACAGCCAATGTTGGAATTGTGGGGTTGTGGCAATGGAGGCAGGTACTGGCTCCCTTTTATAGTATCAGGCACAGGATGCATGCTAGAAGTCACATAGAAACAACTATTAAAAGTTAACTTTGGCCCAGGCAGTTGTTGGCTATAAGGGGCAAGAGGGTTAAAAGTTAACTCCTGGCTGTTGACAGAGGAGCTGGCTGTAAAGCAGACAGCCATTGTTAGCAGTTAATCTTTAGAGCTGATGACTGTCAGTTTTCGTCTCTTAAGCTTATAATTTTATATTTCTATATTCCTGGACCCTTCTATAAGGGGATATAGTACATGTGCATAGGGAGAGTGCTCTACTCAGTGGCTGTGGCAGCTACAGTGTCACATCTTGGCTACTGCTGATTACTTGTCCTACTAGGTCCCAGAGGGCAGCTGCCTGAATGTCAGCACCCCCTCCACAACTCCCTTCTGGCAGCTCAAGTTCTCTCAAACACTAATAAAATGTCCTCAAGCTTCCTACTATGTTTGTTTTTAAATTCTTTCATTAATGAGGCTAAGAACCCAAAGAGGGGACCCCAACTTCCCCCATAATATTTGGTGCTCAATATAGGGCTCCCCAAAGCTTCTAGTAACATTTCTTTTCTGCTTTGGATGAAAGAGATGATCCATTTCCCCCTCTGTTCAAAAGATTATCTCTCTTCAGTGTACACATCTGATAGAAAACTCACTGTTCTAGTCTGTACTGTTTTGTATACAAGTTTGAAATCTCGTCCCCTCCTATTGTGTGGTCACCTGACAGGGTCTAGTATCACTTAAGAGTTCACCCTCAGGGAATGCCTGTAGATACAATTATCTTGATTATGTTAATTGAGGTGGAAAGTGTAAGTAAATTGGTTGCAATAACTCTGGGTTTGGTCCCGGGTTTTGGCACCAACAATGTATGTAAATTTGTTGCAGCAACTCTGGGGAAAGGTGTCCTGACTACCTGGGGGGCAGGCAACACCTTGAGCTGCTTAGGACAGCTCTGATGGCTGAAGCTGCAAGGAGACAGTTCAGCCCTGGAGGGTGAGGTATCCCAGACACCTCAAGCTACTCAGAATAAGAGCTCTGCCCTGAAGGTGTCCCAGACACCTGAAACTGTTTAGCACAGCTGTGACGGCTGAACTGGAGACAGTTCAGCCCTAGAGGACGAGGTATCCCGGACACCTCGAGCTGCTCAGAACAAAAGCTCTGCCCTGAAGGTGTCCCTGACACCTGGAGCTGTTTAGCACAGCTCTGATGGCTGGAACTGCAAAGAAGCAGCCCAACCCTGGAAGGGAAATTTTCTGACTTCTCAGGAGAGTCAGGCCTGGAACTGCTTCAGCAGGGAAGGGTATCCTGACTGTTCAGGAAAGTCAAGGTATACCTGGTGTGATGGGGGATGGTCTCCCCGTAGGATATAGCAATCCGGCTCCTCTCCTGGAGAGCCACTACAGCTGAGTTTTGCTCGGTCCCCACTTAAGGGGGCTTCCTAGCAGAGCTCTGTTTTTCCGGCCTAAGATGTTGCTTCTTTTGCTTCACTCTGCAAAAGGGGAAACCCCTGCAGAAATGTAGCAATCTCCTCCCGCTCCAGAGAAAAGTGTTACTTTTCAGCTCTCTCTTGCTCTGTCCACTGAGGGACATCTCAGCAAAGATCTTCTGTTCAGCTCCTCCTTGCTCTGCTCTTTCAGCTCTCTCTTGTTTTGTCCACTGAGGGACATCTTAGCAAGGATCTTCTCTATACCAGTGAATGAAGATATTCACACTCAAAACTCTTTTGAGACAGATTTATTTGGGAAGGAGGAGTCCAGGAGAGTAGCTGCCTCTACCAGGGTGGAGCGAACAGCCTTTTTTCTAACTGACTAGGCAGGGCAGTTTACACATGAAGTCTTGGGGGTGGAGTCAGCCAGGGGTTGACTTGGGGCCCAGAGTTCTACTGTCCTGCTCTGTGATTGTTTGGTTTCACAAGTCAGTTGGCCAGGGGCAGAGATGGCTCTGATCTGACCGAGTCAAACTGTTTCTTTCTGCCCTGATCTGAGCCACCTTTCCCTAGTTCTGGGCTCTGATATCAGGGTGGGTTTCTTTAGCCAGCCCCTTTCCCTACAGAAAGACATACTCACAGTGGGTTCTGACCTTCTCTGCCTGGGATCCTGGGCTATATAAATGGAGAAAAGGAACAGAGAGCTGCTGCAGGTCTCCCACTCAGCCTCTTGACTGCTGAAGCTTCAAAATCTGCCACACCTTTAATCCAAATGCTGGGTTTGTGCTGAGTATGTGCTGCTGCTTTTGCAGAGGACCTTTGGTTCCTAGCACCCTTGTGGGTCAGCTCACAATCACCTGTAACTCCAGCCCCTAATACTTCACTAACACCTTCATTCTCTCTCTCTCTCTCTCTCTCTCTCTCTCTCTCTCTCTCACACACACACACACACAATTAAAGTAATTTTAGATCTGGAAAGATGGCTCAGAAATTAAGAGCATTGACAGCCCTTTCAGAGTCCGGATATCAATTCCCAGCACCCAAATGGTGGCTTATAACCATCTACGATGAGAGCTGATGCCCTCTTCTGGTGTACAGGCAAACATACAGACAGAACACTGTATACATAATAAATAAATAAATCTTTAAAATTAAAAATTTTTTTTTTCTTAAAAGGCCTTTGCCTGTGCATGATGTGTGGGTGTGGGCACGTGTGCCTTAGCACACATGTGAAGATCAGGGAACAACTCTGTGGAGTCAGTTCTCTCCTTCCACTTTATGTGGAAATCGGACAATTGTGGGGGACCCGGGGGCATCTGGGAGGAACCTGAGGGGGCAAGGGGGCACCTGGAATTTTCCTCTACTTTCCTCTGATGACACATGCACAAGCTCAATCAACTGCACCTCTCTCTCTCTCTCTCTCTCTCTCTCTCTCTCTCTCTCTGTGTGTATGTGTGTGTGTGTGTGTGTGTGTGTGTGAGAGAGAGAGAGAGAGAGAGAGAGAGAGAGAGAGAGAGAGAGAATTAGATAAGCAGTTTCAAAAAAATAAAGAAGAGGGAATTCAAAACCTAACCCTTCTAGTGGTCTGCAATGGTCTCAACAGTGCCAAGACTTGGAAAAGTCCAGCACACCTTGTTTGGGTGGGAGCTTCACCTCAACCCCTGGCATCCTGGCATTCCTATACCCAAAGAGTCTGGAATGTTCTGATGGAAGATCCACCTCAATTCCCCTCCCCTATCTCTTTCCCTAAACCCACCCCTTCAAAGCCTGCAACTCCCCTCCCCTATCTCTTTCCCTAAACCTACCCCTTCAAAGCCTGCCAAAACAGCTCCTCCCCGAGAGAGGCTCAAGACCACTCCCACAGGGGATATAAGCTGCATCCCAGAATACAGACACGTGGTTCTTCTGGTCTCGCATCCCTGTCTCCTCTCTGTAGGCTAGGGAATTGCCTGGGAACACTTTACCCATTAAACCTGGGCTTTTCCAGTTTGGTCTGATTAGGTTTGCTGCATCGGCAGACAGGCCTTCAGGGTACAAAGATTTATCACACCTGACCATTGTTGGCCACCTTGGCTGTAGGAAACCTCAGGGACACTGATAAGGGCTGGGTAGAGCTCTGAGCTACAGCTTGTGCTGAGCATATTTGAGGCCCTGGATGATTTGCTAGTACACACACACACACACACACACACACACACACACACACTCGGCAATACACTCACTGACATAAAACACTCACACACTACATCCAGATAAGGCTTGTTTTCCACCCTTTCCACAAATTTGTTAGGATACCATAGAGAGGAAGGTTGCAGGCTCACAGGACTTTCTCTGATAAGTGTCTAAAAGGAAAGGGGGCAATGACAGAAGAACAGTAGAGGGAGGAGATGAAATAAAAATAAAAATGAATTTTTGAGGCTGGAGGGACAGTTCAACAGTCAAGAAAACTGGAGGTCTTAGATTCAGCTCCCAGCACCCACATGATGTCTTACAACCACCCCTAAATCTAGTTCCGTGGGATCTGACACTCTCTCCTGGCCTCCATGGGTATTGCACACATGTTGTACAAATACCTATGTCCAGACAAAACACTTAATACACATAAAATAAAGAAACCTAAGAAAAAAAGTTCAAAGGAAATTTGTGTGTGAGAGTGTATGAGTATACATATGTGCGGGTCTGTGTGTATGTACATGTGTGGGTGTATGTAACCAGGCATATGAGACCACAGGTATATGTCACTCTCTGCCTTATTCTATTGAGACAAGGTCTTTCATTGAATGAAGCTAAGCTGGTAGTCAGCAAGCCCCAACAGATGTTCCTGTGTCTGCTGTTCACAGTGTTGTAGTTACAGGTGCAGGTGTGGTCACCCAACTTTTATGTTAGTGCTCGGGATTCAAACAGGGTCTTTTGATACTGCAGCAAGCATTTTTGTCCACTGAGCCATCTCTCCAGCACAAAAGAAGGAAATTTAAAACACCAAGACGTATAGACAATTTTAAACAAATTTTTAAAAGACTGTGTGTGTGTGTGTGTGTGTGTGCATGTGTGTATGCATGCTCATGTAGATTTGTATTTATGAGTGCCAGTGACCATGGAGGCTAGAAGAGGGTATTGGATCCCCTGGTGCTAGAGTTACAGGTAGTTGTAGTTGTAGGGAACTCTGGTGGTTTGAAAGAAAATGGCCACCAAAGGGAGAGGCACTATTAGATGTGGCCTTGTTGGAGTGGGTCCAATGTTCAAGTCCCACCCAGTGTCTCAGACCACTTCCTGTTGCCTGTGTGTCAAGATGTAAGAACTATCAGCTACTTCTCTAGCTTCATGTCTGCCTGCATGCAGCCTTGCTTCCCATCATGGGGATAATAGACTAAACCTCTGAACTGTAAGCCAAACCCAATTTAATGTTTCCTTTATAAGAGTTGCAGTGGTCATGGTGTCTCTTCACAGCAACAGAAACACAAACTAAGACAGGAACCAAGCCTAAGTCATCTGCACGAGCAGTACGCCTCTCCAGCTCCATAAAAAAATCCTATTTTGAGAGTGTCTCTTCTCACTATATACCTTTGGCTTGAAACTCACTTTATAGACCAGGCTGCCCTCAAAATCACTGATATGTGCCTGCCTCTGCAACCCCAGTGCTGGGATTAAAGGTGTATGCCACCACTGCCCAGCTGAGCTAAGACTTTTTAAGGGAAAAGCAAAGTAAAAGGAAAGGCTGGACCTCCATGCTGGCCTGTGCACCAGACCTGGAAGTGACACTCTGCACCACATGAAGTAGGCATGGTAGTACATGTCTGCATTCCCAGCATTCAGGAGGATCAGAAGTGGAGGGTCATCCTTGGCTGCACAGCAAGTTCAAAGCCAGCTCAGGGCTTTGAACACTTTTTTTACACTAAAAAAAATATACAGGGAAAAGGATGATTTCTTGGGGAGAGGCCCTACCCCTCCATCTTCTTCTCTTGAATGAAGACAACCTGGGATATTAGCTGCAGAAGACACTAAAGTGTTTGTCTAATTATTCTTTATCAATAAAAACTTGGGAGTCAGATGTAGCTAGAGTTTTCCTGCCTGGCCCACGGTCAGGATAAATCTCTTTCACCTGCCAGTCCCACAGCCACTCAGACCCAACCAAGTAAACACAGAGACTTATCTTGCTTACAAACTGTATGGCCATGGCAGGCTTCTTGCTAACTGTCCTTATATCTTAAATTGATCCATTTCTATAAATCTATACCTTGCCACATGGCTCGTGGCTTACCGGCATCTTTCAATGCTGCTTGTCCTGGCGGTGGCTGGCTGGCAGTGACTCCCTCCACCTTCCTGTTCTTTTAATTCTCTCTGTTAGTCCCGCCTATACTTCCTGCCTAGCCACTGGCCAATCAGTGTTTTATTAGCAACACATTTGTCATACAGAACATCCCACAGCAGTCAGATATGGGGGTAAGAACCTGAATGATCAGAGAAGTGGAGTGAACAGTGACCTCCTATCTCTGTCAGTCCTCTGTCCAAAAAGGGCCAAGACACTCTCTAAGCCCCACTCTACTACTTCCTGTCTCTCTATCTGTCCTCAGTCCTCCAAAACTTCTATGATTAATTTTGGTCAGCTGGTAACTAGCTCCGCCCCCTGATTCAAAGCAAATTTTATTGTCAGAATACAAAGTATCACACAACATTTCCCCCTTTTTTTGTCTAAATAAAAAGGGGAGGTTTTAATTCTAACATAGTAAAACTATATACAATAAGAACAATTATCATGTAAGAATTACATTCACTATGTCCAGTCAATTTGCATTTGGCAAATTTGATCCTATCTTGGTGAGTCTAAAGTTCTGTGCCTAATTCACTTTCTATCCTAACTTGTATTATCAACCCAAAACAATTTTTGACCTCATTTTCTTAGATAAAAAGTTTAAGTTTTATGTCTCTCAACCTCATATACTTTACAACTCTTTTGTGAGTTTCTTTTCTGAATTTTGTAGCAAGGAAAACTATAACTATCTAGTCTTCAACTCCATCAGAGACCCAAGAAGGATAAAATATTACTTGTGTAAACAGGAAGTACAGAGCAAAGAACTTCCAAAACTATAGAAATGACAGAAATAGGAGCTGGAGAGATGGCTCAGCAGTTAAGAGCACTGACTGCTCTTCCAGGGGACCCAGGTTCAATTCCCAGCACCCACACGGCAATTTACAACTGTCTGTAACTCCAGTATCTGACCCCTCACCCAGACACACATGATGGCAAAACACCAACGCAAATGCAATACAAGTAAATAAATTATATAAAAAAAGAAATGACAGACACGGCTGGCTGCCTGGACAGTCACTCAAGGTTCCTCTGCAATGTTGGGCCATCCATCTTCAGCCTACGGGCCTAGAATATCTGACAGACTTTTCTGTGGAGCAGGAATTTTGAAGGACTGTCCCACCTTGTCTTGGCAAAGTTCAACAGTTACTTTCTTTTGTGTCCTGCTTGTCCAATTTGGACAGGACACTGTCAGCAGTTGAGGCAAGGACAGTTTCTTGCCTAGTGGCTAACTTTTGCCACAAAGAAAGTAAACTCTATGTAGAGTTTCTTCGATGCCCATCATCTCTTCTGAAGTAGATTGGTGCTGCCAGGAGCAGACATGTCTCACTGTCATGAAAAGCCTTATGTTATTAAACACCTTAAATGCCATCTTCTGTAGATCTCTGAAGTGTTTCAAGACCAACTGTCTATCTAAAATATATCTATTTTTTACCTTGAAAACATACATATTATGTTTGATTGTAATAGGTGACTAACTACTAACCTGCATTTCTTTATTATCCTAAATAGTTTGTAATAATAACTTTCAAGGACTAGAAATTTACATTGCATTGTTAAATAGCTGCCTTAAACAAAAATAGAAACATATTCACAGTATGTTCTAACAAAAATAGCTTTAAATTTGTATCAATATATAAGAATACCTTAAACAAAAATAGAAACATATATACATTATAATAAAATAACATTAAATTTGTATCAATATACAGAAATCCATACCAATGTAAAATATTTAAGACTAGGAGTTGCTTTTTCAGTTTAAAAGTAGATCCAACAGTCTACCCTGTAGATGTAACCAACCGTTTTATTAAATAAGAGACACAGAGCCAATGTAAAGATAAAAGCCCAAGAGGTCAGAGCTAAGAGTCTTACCCACTTTCCGCCAGCTAGCTTCTCCTGCCAAGAGACCTCTCCGAAAAGGGAGGTATTTCCTGTGAGTTCGTCTTTAAATAGAATTCTGTTCTGCCTTCTCATTGGTTGTAAACCCAACTATGTGACTGCCTTGTCACTGCCTCTCTGTACAGACCTCCAAGTCTTCTATGGCTGGTATTGAGATTAAGGGCGTGGGTCTCCAATGCTGGCTGTATCCTTGAACACACAGAGATCTACCTAGTTCTGCTTACCAAGTGCTGGGATTAAAGGCGTGCACCACCACCACCCTGGCTTTTGCTATGGCTTGCTAATAGCTCTGACCCCTAGGCAACTTTATTTATTAACATACAAATAAAATCACATTTCAGCACAAATAAAATACCACTATACTACCCTCTTATCCTATTATTTCTATATCCCCTCTTATTCCTTTCAGAATGAGACCCCTGAATCTAATCTCCTTTGTTCAGCTGTTTTTCTTGACCATTACTGATAATAACTTGTAACCAACTCCCCTAAATGATGACAAATATCCATAACCCATATAATGACCAAAAACCACCCACCCCACCTCTTGGGAATGTGGACATTGTGTTCTCTAGATTGCTTCTTGCTATCTGGGGGCGGGAGGGGGCCTGACAGCATCTCTAGGGGACCCTGAGAACGTTGAGATAATGGTCAAGTTCTGGGAGAGCTAGCTGTATCATTTGTTGCCATTCACTGTGTAATGGGAAAGTGTAGGGCTTATCTGAAGTCCTGGCTGGAGTAATGTGTGAGGCTGAACCATCTCAGCTAGCTACTTTGAAATTGTCCTGAGCAGTTTGTAGACCAAAGCTGATCTGTGGGTAGTGTTTGTCATCTTAATGGGCTTACCACAATCTAGGAATCATAGTTGTTGGGCTCCATCATCCTTTTGGAGACTTCAAAGGTTGCTGTTGGGAATGGTCACAGATCACTGCAGAAAAATTAATCATTTTAAATGTCATATGCAGCAGATCTCAGAGAGATTAAAGGAACACAATATGTTAAATATATCCAGAGTACACAAACTTAATTCCTAGTTACCTGATTCAGACTCAAGCCCAAAATTATGTACAGGAAGCTAGATTAAACCTTTTTCTTGAATTAGTATGACATATGACCATTAATATGACAATAGAAATTTTAAATATATGTATATGTATCTTATAAATTTTGAGATAATATTTATATCTTAAGAAAAAATTTAAAGAGTCAAAATAAAACCAAAGGTTTATGAGATTAGTAGAAATATAATAGTTCCTTAATTTTGGTGTTTCTTCTGTCCCATACCAGGTGGCTCTTCTGACACTGGACAGAGATTTTTGGATTTTCCTTTTTTTAATTGAGTAATATTTATAAGTTCATTTTTACTTTCTTTCTTTATATATATATATATTATTTTATAATTAACTTAATTTCACATATCAGCCACGATTCCCCCATCCTCTCTCCTCCCACCCCCCAGCCCTCCCCCCAGTCCACCCCCCAATTCCCACCTCCTCCAAGGCAAGGTTTCCCCTGGGGAGTCAACCCAGCCTGGTAGACTACTCAGCTGAGGCAGGTCCAGTCCCCTTCTCCCTACACCAAGGCTCAACAAAGTGTCCCAGTGTAGGCCCCAGGCTCCAAAAAGCCAGCCCATGCACCAAGGACAGGTCCTGGCTCCACTGTCTGGGGGCCTCCCAAACAGTTCAAGCTAATCAACTGTACCACTTTTCCAGAGGGCCCAGTCCAGTTCCATGGGGGCTCCTAAGCCATTGGTTCACAGTTCATGTGTTTCCACTAGTTTGGCTATTTGTCACTGTGCTTTTCCCAATCATGGTCTCAATATCTCTCGCTCATACAATCCCTCCTCTCTCTCGCCGACTGGGCTCCCAGAGCTCCACCCGGGGCTTTGCTGTGGATCTCTACATCTGCTTCCATCAGACACTGGATGAGAGTTCTATCATGACAGACAGGGTGTTCGGCCATCCGATCACCAGAGTAGGTCAGCTGAGGCACTCTCTCGACCATTGCCAGTAGTCTACAGTGGAGGTATCTTTGTAGATTTCTGGGGACCTCTCTATCACTCTGCTTCTTCCTATTCCCCTGGGGTCTTCATTCATCATGATATCTCCCTCACTCTTCTCCCATTCTGCTCCTGATCCAGCTGGTACCTCCTGCTCCCCTAAGCTCTCTTTCCCCCGACCCTTGCCCTCCATTAACCCCCCACCCCCAGTTTGCTCATGTAGATCTCACCCATTTCTCTGTTATTGGGTGATTCCTATGTCTTCCTCAGGGTCCTCTTTACTAGGTAGCCTCCCTGGAGTTGTGAGTAGCAGTCTGGTTATCCTTTGCTTTAAATCTAGTCTCCACTTATGAGTGAGTATGCACCATGTTTGTCTTTCTGAGTCTGGGTTATCTCACTCAGGATGATATTTTCTAATTCCATACATTTGCCTGCAAACCTCAAGATGTCATTGTTTTTCTCTGCTGAGTAATACTCCATTGTATATATGTACCACATTTTCTTTATCCATTCTTCAATTGAAGGGCATCTAGGTTGTTTCCAGGTTCTGGCTATTACAAACAATGCTGCTATGAACATAGTTGAGTATGTGTCCTTGTGGTATGATTGAGTATTCCTTGGGTATATGCCCAAGAGTGGTATAGCTGGGTCTTGAAGGAGGCTGATTCCCAATTTTCTAAGAAAATGCCATATTGATTTCCAAAGTGTCTGTACAAGTTTGCATTCCCACCAACAGTGGAGGAGAGTTCCCCTTGATCCACATCCTCTCCAACATAAACTGTCTTCAGTGTTTTTGATCTTAGCCATTCTGACGGGTGTAAGATGGTATCTCAGAGTTGTTTTGATTTGCATTTCCCTGATGATTAAGGATGTTGAGCAATTCCTTAAATGTCTTTCAGCCATTTGAGCTTCTTCTGTTGAGAATTCTCTGTTTAGCTCTATAGCCCATTTTTTAATTGGACTGTTGGGTATTTCAATGTCTAATTTCTTGAGTTCTTTATATATTC
>CABHPP010120038.1:45638-59231 GCA_902168425.1 Peromyscus attwateri | reverse complement strand
CACAGTGAGCCTGTGACCAAGGCTCCTAGGGGTCCTGGGCAGTGAGCCTGTGACCAAGGCTCCTAGGGGTCCTGGGCAGTGAGCTCCCACAGTGAGCCTGTGACCAAGGCTCCCAGGGAGCCTGGGCAGTGAGCTCCCACAGTGAGCCTGTGACCAAGGCTCCTAGGGGTCCTGGGCAGTGAGCTCCCACAGTGAGCCTGTGACCAAGGCTCCTAGGGGTCCTGGGCAGTGAGCTCCCACAGTGAGCCTGTGACCAAGGCTCCCAGGGAGCCTGGGCAGTGAGCTCCCACAGTGAACCTGTGACCAAGGCTTCTAGGCGGCCTGTGAGCTCTCACAGTGAAGCAGATTCCAGTCTTGTGTTAGGAATTTCAAACAACCTCAAGAACATTTTGATGAAGACATTGAAATTTCAGCAGAAACTGTAACATGACAGCCTGCGTGTCCAGATATGGCAGGGTCTGCCACAGCTCAGTGCACATATCACATTCCTACCTCACACCTCAGCCCACAAAAGAAGTAATAAAATGAAAACCTTTGCATCGCCTGCCAGCCTCTCAGCTTCGTGCTAACCATCCTTTCTCTGGAAAGGCCTTCTCTCCCCACATACACTAATCAAGATTCCCCACTTGGGGTTCCTAGAGTCCCTGCCCCCGCCCCCCGACACACACACACACACATTCCTGGCATCACTCTCCATTGTTGCTTACCTGTTTACTTGCCTTTCTGTACCTGGCTGTGCCCAGCTGCCAGCACGAGCCCAAGACGTTATGTGTTAGGGCTGCAGGTACAGTTCTGCAGTAGAGCACTTAACATGTGTGAGGCCCTGGGCACCATCCCTAGTCTCTCTGTCTCTGTCTCTGTCTCTCTGTCTCTGTCTCTGTCTCTCTCTCTCTCTCTCTCACACACACACACACACACACACACACACACACACACACACACGTACGTCAATTTAGTAAGTAAGCCTCTGTTTCTGAGTGGACGATGGCAATGTCTAGTTCTATGTTCCCTCCTTTCTTTTCCCTTCCTTTTGGGCTGACTCCTAAGCAATCAGGAAGACGTTTCTCCAGGAGGGTGTGTGAATAGTTAGCAAGCCCAGCTGGGACGATGCTTTTGTAAGAGGGTGCAGGTGGACTCCCCAAGATGGTGACTGCTTGGCTCGGAGGGCGGTCACCCACAACAGTAATAAGCACAGATACAGTGAAACGAGCCTTGTATTTGAGGGGTGAAGGGTAAGTGTCCCCTGGGTGCACACGGAAGGCACAGTGGAAGCAGTGGGCTGGGTAAGTAGAGGAGGCACAGGTTGGAACTTTACAGTTACTGCACCTGGACATCCAAGGCGTGGGCTGGTTAAACACAAAGTCCTCTGTGGGACTGTCCCAGGGCAGTCACTGTCCCAGGGCAGTCACTATGCAAACACCAACATAAGTACAACTAATGCTGACGAAGATGGTACCACCAGATCTCTGAAGGGGACAGAGGGCCAGGATGACAGGCCACGGCCACATGACGGGCCACTGCTGAACTAGCGGGACTCAGAGAACTAGAGTTGGGTGTTAGGGTAACTAAAGGCCCCAGCTGGTCCCCCAGTCTAGATGAGAAATGAATAATTCTGTTTCACTCTATTTTCATGTGGGGCTTGACCTGTGATATAGTATATAAAATGTTGGTCATATGCTTATAACTCTAGTAATTTTCTAAACATACCCAGTTCCCATGGAAGCTAGTTTGGTACATGGCATCACACAGTCAGTACAGTCTCGGCAGCTCGGAACACCTTGACTTTAAAGGTTGCCAATCACAGGCCATAGGTTCAACTGGGATGAAGATGATGTCATTTAGTGTATTGGTTCTGTCTCTGCTCCTAGTCCAATGGCAGCTCCAGTGGGGATTCAGGAGCCCTGCAGCCTGGATCTTCACACTCACGATGCACAAGGCCCACCACCCAGAAGCTTTATGTCTGACTCACATTCACCCTGTTGGCTAGGCAGTCTTTTTATACTTGTTTTACATAGAATGAAACAGAGACAGAGCCATTCAGTGCCTTATTAAAGTGACAGAAAGCAATTGTTCTAAAGGCCTCTAAAACCCACCTCGGGGTCTGGGCTCTCTTTTAGAACTACAGGGTGGTGGTGTGGGGTCTGCTTCCACTAAAGTCTGCACAGCTCTCCATATCCTTGGAGTAGTGAAGAGGCCACTGTGGCTTTTTCCATCCTTAAAAGTTAACCAGGGCACACCAGCAAAGCATCAGATTGGGCCAGCAAAGTATCAGCTAGGGGAGAGGGTGTTCTAGCCAATGTAATATTTAGGAAACTATTTTTAGGGGAAAAACTTCTATGTTTAGATCCGTAATGATTTTAAAAATGAGAAACAAGACAACAGTGTACGCACTCACATCTGGATATGTAAAGCTTTGCCACACAGCGAGATGAGAGAGAGTACAGCCTTGGCCCGAGCCCACGGTGACTAGGACATGAAACCCTGAGCGCCCTGAAGATTTGATCCACATGTGCAGCGGGGTCTCCATCCAGCTGCAGCCTACGTGGGTTTAAGTCTGGTGGAAGAGCATGCAGACTCCCAGCAGGCGGCCTTTCGCTGGTGGGCACAAGAAGTACCTGTGTCTTGGACTTCAGCTAGAGTTTGGGTCTTTTAAACTATTTCTATTAGTTTGACTAGGAAGAAATGATCAGCCAATTTAATGTTTAAGTTAAACTTCAGTGTAAACTTTAAGAGATATTTGAAGGGCTGGAGAGGTAGCTCAGAGGTTAAGAACACTGGCTGCTCTTCCAGAGGACCTGGATTTAATTCTTGGCACCCACATACATGCAGGCAAAACACTCACATACATAAAATAAAATAAAAATAATTCATAAAAAGAGATGTTTGATCTACATCATAAGTAAACAGCCCATTCCTAAAAGCAAACAGACAATTTTTTTTTCAACTTGAGTGTATAAAAATTGAGAGTATTTGCAGCTAACTAAGCCAAAATCTTTCCTGTTTGTGAAAAACATACCTGACAGAATTCTGAATTAGAAAATGCTTGGACAACCAAATTTCAGGAAGGGCTAAAGTTTGCTAAACATAGCCCAGGAACAAATTACACTGTTAGTAAATAAGCGTAGGTCGTTTGGATGGAAAATGGTGCCCAGAGCTTGGGAGGCAGAGGCAAATGATCTCTGTGAGTTTGAGGCTTGGTCTACAAAGCAAGTTCCAGGACAGCCAGGGCCACATAGTAGTGAAGACTAGTGTGGAGACTAGTGTCCAGAGGAGTGGGGGGGGGGGGGGGAGGGGCAGAGGAGAGGAGAGACTTAAAAATGGTGTATTGTGTTCCCCAATACATAGTGAGTACATGTATCAGCTGTTTTTAGTGTCTTTGGTGTTGATAATGGCCTGGGAATATACAAATGTGCTAAGCACAGTTTATGTCTTAGCTCGCTTGTAGTTAAATGAATTTTACCGATAGCAAACCAAAGTGTAGGGAGTTCAGAAAGTTGCCCAAGATTGGACAACTGGTAATAATAGCGTTTATTATATACCTCCTACAGAATGGACTTACTGTCAAGCCATTTGAATGTATCATCACATACTTAGGCCACACAATTGCAAAGTAGATACTGGCACCTGCGTTTTACAAATGAGGAAACTGAGGCCAGGAAGGTCAGTCAAGACCAAGATCACACACAGTGAGCAGAGGAGCTGATACTTGAACCCAGCAGTCAGACTCTGGATGTGCCTATGTGGGGGGCCTGCCCCCACCTTTTTCCCCCAGGGTACTCTTGAGGAGTGAGGGATAAGAGATTTAGATAGAAATATAGAGGGGAGAGAGAGAGAGAGAGAGAGAGAGAGAGAGAGAGAGAGAGAGAGAGAGAAGCACTAGATAGCCTCGGGAGGGCCTGGATCCTAATCCACCAGCTCCTTCTGTCTCTTCTAAAGGTCTCTTTAAAAGAATGCCAAGGGGTGGAGCAAAAGACCTCCCCCTAGCACAGCCAAGTGCAGACCCTTCCAAACACCTGGTAACCAGGCACGTGCTCAGTCCATCTCCCCTTATGCAGCCCTGCTGGGTAAAGCAAGTTCAGATCTCACTAGGAAACCTCTGTGGGCTCCCACATGCCTACTGTGTGCCGTGGGGGTGGAGAGACTCCGCAGCAATGACTCTTTCCTGCATCCTCGTTAGCATCAACCCTGACAGGTAAATCCTTGATGTTTGCTTGTCTATGAAATCTGTCCTCCTGTCTTTCAGCCCAACACTCTGTTCCATCTACATCAGCTTATCAAAACACCAATTTAATAATTCATTATTTCCTATGTATCTGAACACAAAAATCCTCAGTAAAATACTAACAGAATTCAGAAATGCATAAAGAAGATTATATGCTGTGACCATGTAAGGTGAAGATCAGCTTAACATCTGAAAACCAATTAATGAAAAATAAAGATTTTTCAATGAAAAAAAATCACTTCATTATGATCTTTCCTTCATTGAAAAATCAATTAATGAGAGTCAATAGATCAAAAGACAAAATATGATAATCGAATAGATCCAGAAAAGCTTTTAGACAAAATGTAGTACTCCTTCACTGATAGAATCACTCAAGCTTGCTTAGAGGTCTGTTCTCAAAGTCCTCCAGGGGTCGTCATAGGTCAGGAACTAACGGTAAGGACTGTGTTCTGCTCTCACTGTGTGTGTGTGTGTGTGTGTCGGAATTATATGGAGAATTAGGCAAAGCAAGATGAACAAAAGAAAGTGAAAATAATAGACAGCCAGCTGGTCAAGGAAGTAAGCCTGGCATGATCTTACAAGAACACTGAGCCTCTTGTCCCCGGTCCCTGATGGCCTGAATTCATCCCCAGGACCTACATGTTGGAAGTCTCCAGAGAACCAACTACCCCAAAATTGCCCTGCTATTCACCTACATGTCCTGGCATGCACACACACACACACACACACACACACACACACACACACACATACACATACACACACACACACACACACACACACACACACACACACCACACAAAATAAATTATTAAATAAATAAATAGAGGTAATTTTTAAAATCATGTGGCAAAATTTAAAAGCTGTGAGAACTAATAAAAACAACTTCAACGAAGTTTTGCAATATGAGAGGAACATAGAGTCATCATTTGTACCTCAGACAGTAGACATGAACCAAACAAACATGGAACTTCAGAAAGACACTTTAATAGCATCCAAAAAGAGTAAAATACTTAAATTTATATGGCTGAGGGTAGAGCTCCATGGTAGAACATGTATTAGGTTAATAGCTGGGTGTGGTGGCGCAGGTCTTTAATCCTAGCACTCAAGAAGTCAGAGGCAGGTGGATCTCTGTGAGTTCAAGACCAGCCTGGTCTACATAGCAAGTTTCAAACCAGCCAGGGCTACACAATCAGACCCTGTCTCAAAAATAAAAAAATGGTTCTTTAGTTGTACCAGCCACATTTCATATGCTCCACAGCTACATGTGGCGAGTGCCCAAAGCATGGCCTGGCACAGACACTGACCATTCCACAGCCACATGTGGCTAGTGCCCAAAGCATGGCCTGGCACAGACACCATTCCACAGCCACATGTGGTGAGTGCCCAAAGCGTGGCCTGGCACAGAAACTGACCATTCCACAGCCACATGTGGTGAGTGCCCAAAGCACGGCCTGGCACAGACACCATTCCACAGCCACATGTGGCTAGTGCCCAAAGCATAGCCTGGCACAGACATCATTCCACAGCCACATATGGTTAGTGCACAAAGCACAGCCTGGCACAGACACCATTCTGCAGCCACATATGGTTAGTGCCCAAAGCATGGCCTGGCACAGAAACTGACCATTCCACAGCCACATATGGTGAGTGCCCAAAGCACAGCCTGGCACAGACACCATTCTGCAGCCACATGTGGCGAGTGCCCAAAGCACGGCCTGGCACAGACACCATTCCCAGCATCATAGAGAGTCCCACTAGATTCTGAAGCTTTAGGGACAGACTCACCCCATGTTGGCAAGGGTGTCTCTGTGGATAAATGGGAGAGGACGGCCTTTGCACTGAATGTGTTCTTGATTTCTGCCTCTCTTCATAGACAAAAATTAGTCCCACATGGGCTTCAAAATCAAACATAAGAGAAGGGTGTTGGATTTTCACCCAGGGAGTCACTTCCAGTGACTAAAGTGGAGGAGGTACCGGAAACAGGCTGATTCCCACTGCTACGTAGAACCTCAGGGTCACTTTTTGTGGACTTATTTTATCAGACTAGACATTTTCGAATTAAAAGGAGCCAGAAGTGAGAGTAACATACAGTATACTCTCTGTTCACATTGCGTTTAAAAGCAGACAGAAGCGTCTTCGTGGTGCAGAGTTAAGTCAGCGGGTACCTTGGAGCGAGGAGGGAGCATTTGGAGGCCCTGCCATGGGCCCTGAAGCCCTGGTCACATTCAGCCTCTTGGGCATCAAGCTGTGCACGTGTGAGCTGTGTGGTTTTCTCTAGAGGGATGTAAAAAGGTGTCTGTAAGAACCCCTTTCTTTGACACAGAAAATAATGGTTCTTGCTGACTACATCCTTCATGAAGATAAAAGTTTTTTTTTTTTTTCAAGAATTTTTAGGTGGTATAGGATTCAGGAATGGGGATATTACAGACAGGAGGGCCAATTGGTATGATGGAAAAGCATGGACCTTTCAAGTGGTCAGTTCTAGACACAGACCCCAAAGAAACTTCATCCCTTGTGCATAAGAAGTAGACATCAGTACTCACAGTAACAGACACTAAATCAAACAGCTTGGGAATGGGGACGGAGAAATCAGTTAACAAGATGCAGTATTCTGTATAGTGAAGTTAAACATTGAAGGGGAATATATGCAGATATACAATTATAAAACTCTAAAGAGGGAATGGTAGTTACAGAGTATGTATAACACACGTGTACAATGTGAACATGTATAATAACACACGTGTAGGATGTGAAACAATGCTGTGCATACTCTAGTACACCCACATGGCCCTGCGCTGTGAAATGGATGAGGATGTGCGGAAGCCATAGCAACAGCACCTGGAACAGTGGAGAAGAGAGCTGAATAAGGGGGGCAGAGGAAACTTCAACTTGAACTTGTCCAGTTCCTTTCATCAGAAAAGCAAATGGGAGTCTGGTGATGACTCTGGGTAAAGGCGCCTGCCGCCAAGACTGCCGGCCTAAGTTCAATCCCCTGGATCCATCCACATGATGGAAGGAGAGAAATGACTTTCAAGTTGTTCTCTGATCTCCACATAGCACAGTGACACATTCGTGCACATGAATGCACACACTCACGCTCACACCCACGTATACACAAGTGCACACAAATGTGCACAAAATAAATAAAATGTAAATAGTCTTTTAAGCAAATGTGGCAAAACGTTAACATCTGTTCACTGGTGGCGGCTCTAGGGTGTTAGTATTCTCTGACCTCTTCGTTCAGTCACTCAAAATGAGAAAAATAAAGTTGAGAT
Organism: Peromyscus attwateri; assembly: GCA_902168425.1. Taxonomy (NCBI): domain Eukaryota; kingdom Metazoa; phylum Chordata; class Mammalia; order Rodentia; family Cricetidae; genus Peromyscus; species Peromyscus attwateri. The sequence continues at coordinate 51,731 of CABHPP010120038.1, read as the reverse complement.
AATAATATCCTTCATCACTGAGCCTTAGACTTGTTGTTTGGGTATTTTCTGTTCCTGTTTGTTTTAAGGAAACAATGTATATAAATATAAGTAGGGCTGAGGTAGCTGTTTCCTTTCTTTTGTTTATATTCACCAAAACATGCTTGTTTTATTTAACATCCGCAATGTTTGATATTGCAGTGTGGCCTTTAGACAAACTGGTGAGGGGTGAGATGAGAGGATCACAGTTGTAGCACAGCCTGTGTGTCGGGGACCCACTTCCTGTGATCCTCATCCCCACCCACCTCCATCACTGGAAGCATCCGTTTGTGTTACAGCCAAAATATTTGCAAGCAAAGAAGCAAGAAATCAAAAAGGTTTTCTTCGTGGGTGCTTAGGACTGAAACCACTGATGTGTACTGGATCAGTGCCCAGACGCTGAGTGTCTGACAAGGGTTAGGACTCACCTTTTCCGTGACCGGTGGAGCCTGTGCCAACCCCAGTGTTGAATCCAGGGAGCCCTGAAGCTCTGCAGGGATGGAGGGGACGGCACAGCCCACAAAGTCTGCTTTTATTTTTGATTGATTGATTGATTGTCTTTTGCCCAGCCTGGTCTTGAACTTCCACCTCCCTCTCATCACCTCGGTGGAGTGTACACTTGATTGTTTTGGTTTGGGTCGGCAATGCTAGAGCCTTGAACATGCTAGGCAGGTGCTCTGCAGCTGAGCTACAGCCCCAGCCCCGTTCAGTTTTAGTTGTTCTGAGTGTGCGCTTTTACAGACATAACCACACACTGTGACAATTACTCACTGGGCTGGCCACCTGTTCAGTGGCCTTCTGCAGCGTCCCCCAGACAATTGCCTTGACCATATTTGAAAAGTTAACAAAGAAATGTAAACTTAAAACAGACTAAATAGTGTACAGTGAGGTCCAACGTGGAAGCTTATAAATATGTAAATATGAACTCCCAGGCATGAGTACACCCATCCCTTGCCCTCATGGGTCAACCAATGTCCTCAGCTAAAGTTGAACTTGACTTTACGTAGTGTGTTTCTCTCCGCTGAAGATGAGAGAGGAAGTTAGCCAAGAAGAAGAGACTGGGTGTGCTCAGCTTGAGACTCTTTCCGGGTCTAAGTTCAGAGCCAGCTCGTGCCCTGGATGTATATAAGCAATCTGTCATCACTGTGTGCTCTAAGAGAACCCTGGGACTGTCCCATGAGCTCAGTGGCAGTGGCTGAGTAAGTCAAGGATCAATTAATAGCAATTCTTTCCACTGTGACCTGAAGCCATGTCTTCTGTAGGTGATTTATCAGTATGAAAGGTGATAGTTAGGTCAGTCTGCCTAGCCAGTCTCATAACTGGTTCTAAACTTGAGGTGGGGTATGCGTTAATGACTGTTCCCTCAGAAACTTGATCAATTGCTAAAAGACCTTAAAATGATAAATTAAAATAACCCATGCTATCTCCTAATAGTTTATATACTCATAGTTATTCTGTTGAATAGTTAAAAGTGTTGCTCACTAACTTTTAAATTTCATGACTGGTTTGAAAATAAATGTATCCTCAGGTTTTTTTTGGTGTGCTGAACCTCTCCTAGCTTGAGACAGACTTCAATAAAATGGTCATTTATAATTTAATATGCTATCTGCATAGGTACAAGCATTCACAGAAAATGTATTTCACTTAAACATTTAAGAGTAAAAGCACACACACACACACACACACACACACGCATACACAATGCCCAGCTCAGTTCCTGTAACAGACACTGTTCTGCACATGGCCTCTCTGTGTCTTGGCGGGAGGCAGTGATTTTAAGGATGGATTAGTCTTCTAATCTCTTTGGGGTTTCCTTTATATTTGTGGTGGTTTATGACTGACATCTAATGTAACTATACTTTCTGCTTACATTTAATAAAAGATTCGTTTCTGTGGCAGGACAGACATTTGTACTCTGGTGTGGAACAAAAGCTACTGCTCTGCGAGAAGGGTATAAAATGTTGATTTATAACGACACAGGCCAATAACAGCAATCTAATTCTTTCAAACTATTTCTTCCCAGGTCCTGGCAAGAGCATGGCTGCCACAAAGAATGATTCTTTTCCTTTAGAATATTCTGCCTTTAACACATCTATCCACGCTGGGATTAGATACAAAAACTGGAAACTCCTCACGGGCCACCCAGGTAGACTGCTCCGCTCTCTCCGGGGAGCTGCCGGAGCAGGGGCTGTGTCCCCAACCTTCCTTTCTCTCGGGACTTCACTCCCTGGGCCATTCCCATAGAAAGGGAGGTCGGTTGTTACCACTGGGTCTAAGCCTTTCCCCTCCTCTCCTAGCTCCTCAAGGCTCCTTGCCAAACCTTCTCAGTTTGCTCAGACTTCTGAGAAACTAGTCCTTCAGATCTTTTATGGTCCCTGCAGATCTTAAGAAAGCAGCTCTCTACTCGAGGTTTCGTGGCCTCTGTCTGGTCCGTATCACCCAACTTCTGCTGTTGTGGTGGCCTAAGTAGACTCCCCACCAAAAAGAACAGCAAAAGCTCACCAAAATGATGGCTGCCTTTAAAAAATAAAGAAATAAAACATTCCCTCTGAGGCTGCAGAGTGGAGGAAAGGGCTTCCGCTGCTCAACCTGAACCTCCTCTGGCTTTTGGGGTTTGGTTTTGTTTTTAAATTATCTGTAGTGCAGGTAAAAGGAGAAAATCCCACTGAGTACTTCATAGACATATATGGCTTTCAGATACGTGTGACTGTCAAACCCAGCACGCCTAGCTAGCCGAGAAGCTCCACCAACGCTGTGGCTGGGGCGAGAGTCTGCTTCCCTGACCCCATTCTCAGAAAGGGACATCTTGGCATGTTTACACGGGCTCTGATGAAATGTAGGCGTGCTTAGCTTGTGAGTGTTCTTGATGTTTACAGTGACAGTTCATTGTTTGGGATTGCCCCATGCATTGCACTGTGCTGTGCTTGCTAAATCCTGGGAGTGTATTCATACCGTCCCCACCCCACCCCCACCAACCGCTGCCATGGTGACAACTAAAATCCCCCTCCTGCCGCCATCCCACACGTATTTTTAATGCCCCTCATTGTAAAACAATAGGATCTGTCCCTTTAAAGCATGGGAACCATATTCTGAGACAAATCTAGAATGAATACCAAGAGACACGTGGTTGGGGTGTGTGTGTGTGTGTGTGTGTGTGTGTGTGTGTGTGTGTGTGTGAGTGTGTGAGTGTGTGAGTGACCATACCCACAAGCCAGGGCAGCCTTGTCCCCCAGCTGCCCTGGGATTAGAACCCACCAACAGTGCTTTTCCCCCACTGAAGTGTCATGTCTTTTTCCAGGCTGTGGTTACTGGTTCCCACCTCCATCTCAATCCAACGTCTCTGAGATACCTTCGCTGGACTCGTCGACCAAGACACTCTGGCTGTTCGACATCAACCAGGACCCTGAAGAAAAAAACGACCTGTCCCAGGAGCATCCCCACATCGTCCTGAAGCTCCTTTCCCGCCTGCAGTACTACCATAAGCACTCTGTGCCTTCCTTCTTCCCACCCTTGGACCCCCGCTGTGACCCCAAGGATACCGGCGTGTGGAGCCCCTGGATGTAGGGTCCCTGGGGAGGCTGGAGCACATATGTGCAGGCTAGAAGTTGAGCCCCTACTCTGCTGGCTTCTTTCTTTTTTAAAAAAAAAAAAAAAGCCCCAGCCCCTTCACCTGGCCCTCAGGCTATATAACCCATCAAAAGAACCCAGTTTCAACCCACAGTACATTTCAAAAGCCAGTAAAATCCAGACGGACAGATCCTGCTGTTGGCTGGCGTTAGTGTCTGGAGGCCAGGGTGACTGGTTCCTAAACTGCCGACGCTGGGAACTGGACATAGGAGGCTATCCCTGAGTCCTGGAGGCCAGAGCAGCTGGCTCTTTTTGCCTCACAAGTCAGTCATTAGAACTCCCTCTGCTAATAACCAGTTTTATTGGCAAAACACACATAACAAAGGCAGGGAGCGGATGATTTCTAGTGGTTCTGCTGGCTGTGAGGGCTCCCTGTCTGTGAGATCTTGTTCAAGCTTTCCACATCCGTGACCTGCCGGCTCACCCCTCACTCACTCATCTCACTGTGGAGAATAAAGCCCATGGCAGTAGACCAGCATGGAGGAATGTCTATGCCTTGGTTCTGGTTTGCACAATAACTAAATGCGCTTTTATTCTGTTACCCCCAACCACGGTTGCTCATTCTGTCTAGACTTCTGCTACCTCGGCTTGTGTGGCCCTGTCCCTGTCATGCCTTTAGACGTCACTGTCCTGTGCCTGAGGTCACTTTCTCCTCTTCTCCAAGCATTCTGAGCTCTGGGATAGTCCCGAACCCTGCCCAGAGAAGGTGGACTGGTCATTCTGTGGCCGTGCTCATGGGAGTTGGGGGTCTGTAGCATCTGCTAAGGAGGTTTATTCTAGTTGCATGGAATCCAGCCAGATTGTGGCTGGGTCTCCCAATACGCCATGATCTATGCTGCGTTCTCAAGCCGTGGGAAGAAAGGCCAGGAAAGCACCATTGTCCAGGTGATGGACGGGGCGGTTTGAGAAAGGGAGTGGCCAGTGTCTGGTGTGTTGGCCTTAGTAAAGCCAAGGAGGCGCCATCCTTATCCCTCTCCCTCTGTGTTTCACTGCCTCGTATGGGGTTCTGGGGTGGAAGAATGAGGATATACTAGCTGACCGCCAACCCTTTCTCAGACCCTCTTATATCCTGCCAATGTGACTCCATCCAGATTAGCCTCAGAGAGTGTCAAGCCCAGACAGATGCAAAAACGGTGCTCCTCATCACCACCGCTGCCTTGTTCTCGGCTTACACCAATGCCTGCTACAGGGTCTGGGACATAAATAGGCACCCAGTGGGTTTTTGAAATGAATGAATAACAGCAAATACTCACCATGAATGGTACTAGTCCAGTGAGCTGACTATAAGAGCAATACAACTATCCTCCAGCCCTTGCTAATCTGTCCTTAAGCTATCCCCTCTGCCCTGGCTGGAGCACGAGCCACATATCGGGACAGTCACTGGCCCTGCATGGCAGGGCTGTGATGTCCTCTCCAGGGGGACAAAAGAGAATTCTTTTTCCTAGGAATTCTCCTTTGCCAGCAATCTCATCCCCATTCTTCATTGAGCACTAGAAATTAAAACCACCAAATGTGATATAGGTCCTGTGTACAGTCATCTTCAGTTCAGTAGCAGTATTTCCTGGTCGTTGATATTCAGTATTTTGTTGTGATGAGACTATTGTGGGAAAATGGTGCTCAAGCTAAGGACATTTTTACCAACCTTTACTCGGCGCACATGCTGGCCATGGGGCCCCCTCTTACTCCAGAGCCCACGGCAGAGTCTGAGTGACAAGAGTCTGGATTCCCTCCTGTCCCAGAGCTGTAGGTGGCCGTTAGCATTCTGAGACGGAAGGTTACTACGACGTGACACCTATTTGAATTCTCCTTATCATTCCCTGAGCAGCCGCCTTCAATCCTTTGACTGTGGGCTATCCTCGGAATGTTAACGTATGAGTGGATTGAAGGAGACTTTCAGAAAGTAATGTTTAAAAAAATGACTGGAGATTCCCTTTAATAAGACAAATAGAATGGCATAGGTCTCGGGATCAACCTCCTTGGATTTCATGTATTGTACGAAAAGGAAAGATGAATAACGTAGCTTTAGAAATACTAGTGTTAGTTCTTTGCAAATGTGTTTACCTCTAAAGAAGGATTTGTTTATTAACTTGTGAACTCATCTCCCTTTGTTACCACGTGACTGTTCCAGATTTGAGGGACAAAATAAAATTAATCTTTCTAAAACTCTGTCAGCCTTGGGGCCTCTGCTTGTGATGGTTGAAAGTTCAGGAGCTTGGCAGTGATGGTAGCTGAATGTCATGGTGGACCCAGTGTCCTGGTGCGTTGTAGGTGGTGCAAAAAGGGAGGTTTTGTGTAAGAGAGGCATTGCCATATTTTTCCTGATTGCCAGTTTTATATTATGTGAATTATATCTCACCACATCTGTTACACAAATAAGAGAAAATATATTAGAGGGTTTTATTTTATTTATTTATTTATTTATTTATTTATTTATTTATTTATTTATTT
>CABHPP010120038.1:32767-45628 GCA_902168425.1 Peromyscus attwateri | reverse complement strand
TTTATTTATTTATTTATTTATTTATTTATTTATTTATTTATTTATTTATTTGGTTTTTGAGACAGGGTTTCTCTGTATAGTTTTGGTGCCTGTCCTGGATCTCGCTCTGTAGACCAGGCTGGCCTTGAACTCACAGAGATCCACCTGGCTCTACCTACCGAGTGCTGGGATTAAAGGCATGTCCCGCCACTGCCCGGCTGAGTTGTTTTTGTTTTGTGTGTGTGTGTGTGTGTGTGTGTGTTTGTGTGTGTTTAATATGTTAGTGCCAGTGAGATTGCTCAGAGGGTATATCACTTACCACATAATCTGGACAACCTGAGTTTGGCTACAGGACCCACACGAGGGTGGGAAGAAAGAACTGACTCCATAGACTTGTCCTCTGACATATGTGCCCTGTCATAAACACCCCCCACCACACACACATACACAGTAATAATAAACAAACACTTAACAAACAAGTGAGACATTGCCCTAAGAACATACACGTCGTGGGGCTAGGGGTAAGAGTGCTTGACTCACACGGCGCTGGTTCAGTCCTTAGCACCACAGAAAAGGAATGTTCACCTCCAAGTCTTAGAGGGGCGTCAGCGAAGGGTAGGCATAAAAACGGCGATGACAGGGCGTGGTAGTTTTTTATTGCTAGCCAAGAAATGATCCCCAAATGTAGCCACTCAAAACAACAAACGTTGATTCTCGCATACATTGCGTAAGGGCGAGGACTCAGAATGGTATAGCGGTTTCGCGGGAGTTCTGCTCCCGGGTTATTCATTGAGTCTGTGGTCCAGCAGTTGAGCAGCAAGAACTGGAGGCTTGGACCGGATTGGAGGATTCGTTCTGAGATGCCTTGTGGACTGGCTGTGGCCAGATGCTTGAGTTCCTTGCCATGTGGGCACCAGCAGTGACCATGAGAATGTCCTCACAGGGCATGTCATCCAGAGAGGGAGCAGCAGGCAGGGAGCCTTGGCGCCTTTTATGACCTAGTCTACAAAATTGTATGCGCTCACTCTGCCTTGTTTATATTCGTTATAAATGTCACTAAATTAAACCCACTTTTGAAGAGACTGTTAGATCGATACTTGCATTTTCCTACAGTGGACACAGTTCACCTCTTGGGGAAAAGGTTGTCCAGTCAAATTGGCATGCGTCTATCACATGCTACCGTTTGAAAAGGGATGACAGGAAACGATTCCAGCTTTATTTTGGTGGTAGAACGGCCGCTAAAGCAAATGATTTAACCAGCTCAGTGCCTCAGTTTCCCCCTCTGGTAAGGAGATGGTTGAGTTAGGCCATTTTGACATGCCATCTTTGTCCAAACATCAAATTATTTAAAACAAGAAAATAAAAGAATTGTTCTATGTCTTTAAAAAAAATATTTTAGTGTGTGTGTGTGTGTGTGTGTGTGTGTGTGTGTGTGTATACATGAATGTACATATGAGTGCCAGAGAAGCCAGAAGAGGATGTGAGATCCCCTGAAGTCACTACCATAGGTGCTAGGAACTGAACCCGGGTCCTCTGGAAGATCAGTAAGTGCTCTCAACAGCTGCAGTCTCTCTAGACCCATCTCATGTCTTTTTTTTGACAAGATTCATTAGAGGAATAGCTCAAGTATCCATAAGTGGGTAATAAAACATGGTGTATATACAATAGACCGTTTCCCAGTCACAAAAAGAAGTGGAGTCTTCACACATTCTGTAATTTGGATTAACGTTGAAAGCACCATGATCGGTGAAAGACCCTGGACGTGCAGGACAACGCTGCATACTCCCGCTGCAGGGATTACTAAGAACAGGAGACTGCAGGGCCAGGGAGATGGCTCGGTTGACAAAGGTGCTCGCTGCCGCTGAGGCTGATGACGGAAGTTCCGCACAGGGAAGGAGGAAGCTTCATCCTCTCCGTACCACTGCACACCTGTGGCATTACCCCACCCCAACACACGCTAAATAAATAAGTGTAAAAAAAAAAGTTTTTAAAGACTAGGCCAATTCAAAGAGAAAAGGGTGTAACAGATGTAACACTTGGGTCTTGGGGAAGTGGAGGCTGAGAAGATATCGTCCAGTGGGGGCAGGGTTTCTGTAGAAGTGTTAGAGGTAGGTGGTGACTTCAGTTACCTAACACCGTGAAGATAGCCAGCACCATTGAACCGGTTACCATGGTGGCTGATCTTGTCGACTCCATTAGATGGAGGGATTGGTAAAGCGGTGGATCTGAAGGCATTTCCAGGAAGTGTCTCCTAAAGGGGGAAGGCCTGCCTTGTGTGGGTGGCTCCGTCCCAGAAGCTGCAGATCTAGATGGAGTAAAGGGCGGGGAGAATGCATCCTGCTAGCACGGCCATTCATTCCCATTCTCTGTGTCCTGTTGCCGGGACATGAGCAGCTTCTGCCGAATCCTCCCTCTACCGGGGCGCTCTGCCTCAGCCCAGACCCAGGGTCAACGGAGCCAAGAGCTCTAGATTGAAACCTTAAAAGCCGTAAGTCAAAGTAAGTAACTGGCCTTCAAGCTGTCCTCGGGTATTTGTCAAAGCGGCAGGAGAAGTGATCAACAGAAAAGCTTCATGTTGTGTGTGTATGTATTATCACAATATAAATAAAGGGAGGCGGAGAGTACACCTGAGTTCAGAGCTGGGTCATGGAGAGAGAGGCAGAGATCAGCAGGAGATATGGCTCCGTGGGCCTGGGGCTCCGTGGGCCTGGGACTCTGTGAGCCTTGGGCTCCGTGGACCTGGGAATCCGTGGGCGTGGGACTCTATGAACCTGGGGGTCCGTGGGCCTTGGGCTCCGTGGGCCTGGGGCTCCGTGGACCTGGGAATCCGTGGACCTGGGAATCCGTGGGCCTGGGACTCTGTGGACCTGGGGCAGCCTTGGGCTCCGTGGGGCCTGGGGTTCCGTGGACCTGGGGATCCGTGGGCCTGGGGATCTGTGGGCCTGGGGCTCCGTGGACCTGGGGCTCCTTGGACCTTGGGCTCCATGGGCCTGGGGCTCCGTGGACCTGGAGATCCGTGGGCCTGGGGATCCATGGGCCTGAGGATACGTGGGTCTGGGGATCTGTGGGCCTGGGGCTCCGTGGACCTGGGGCTCCGTGGACCTGGGGCTCCATAGGTCTGGAGTCTGAAGCCTCCTATGTGAAAGCAGCTGCACCTGTCTCGTGCAGGTGGGATTTCTTAGTATCTAATTGACTGGTGGTGCTAGAAGTCCACACAGTGGTTCTTTTGGGGGGTGGGAACCCTTTGGGGTTCAAATGTTAGCCTTAGTCTCTTCATCTGTACATGCAGATGTAAATATTCACCAAGATATATGGATATTATACACTTACAGAGTACATCTTATACCTGCTTACAAAGTCCTTTTAAACAGAAACAAGATACCTGCCCTTCGAACAGAACAAGGACCGCATATTTATCTTTTTAATAAACAAAGCGGTATGTAAATGCAGACACATAATACAACATTTTCAGTGTTGTGGGGAAACACTCTTTTTATTTTTTAAATTATTTTATTTTTAATCATGTCTTTGGTGGTGGTGGTGGTGGTGGGGTTGTAGTGGTAATGTGAACGTGAGTACAAGTGCCTGCAGAGGCAAAAGGGGTGCCAGGTCCCCTGGAACTAGAATTACAGGCAGATGTGAGCTGCCCAAGCTGGGTGCTGGGAACCAAGCTAAGCTCCTCTGCAAGGGTACCAAGCACTGTTAACCACTGAGCCATCTTTCCAGCCTAGAAACTCACTTCAGTTTTATGTTGTGTTAGGGGTTGTGGGGTGATTGGGTGTCCATGCCATGATGTGAGTGTGAAAGTCAGAGGACAACTGTCAGGAGTTAGTTCTCACCTTCTATCATGTGGGACTTCAGGGACTGAACCCAGGCCCTTAGAGTTGGCCGCAGGCACCTTTATGCACTGAGCCATCTTGTTGGCCTTCGTGAAATTCACTTTTTGAAGAAACCTCTTTTTTTTTCTTTTTTCTCTTATTTCTTTTTCTTTCTTTCTTCTTTCTTTCTTTTCTTTTTTTCTTTTTTTTTTTTTTTTTTGAGAATCTGTTGGCAAACACAGATAAAAGCATCAATTTATGTTTTCCAACTCGAGACGCTGCTCCCTAGGTTATCCTGCAGAGTTTACCACCTGTGTGAGGGGCTTGACATGTGCCAGTAGTCCAGAGACCAAGGCGTGATAGATGACTCCTACAGCAAGCCTGGCCCCAGAGACTGGCACTCTAACTGAGCCACGGTGCTTTTTCTAGTTGGACTGTTTTTAACAATGTCCCAGCTAATATGTTGGCTAAATATGGTGACTTGTTACTACTGCCCTTTATAGTAACCAAATGAGCTTTAAAACCTGTTTTATACAAATAATTGTATAAATTTTATGCAGAGTATGTTATCCATAATTTGCGCACATAGGGTCATTTGAAAGACCCAGACTGCGCACCCCAGCCTTATGATTCCTAAGGGTGGGTGGAATTAAGCCGGATGGCAGCGGACACATTGCTTTCACCTTCGCCCTGTTGCCGTGACAGCCACCCAGGATGGCACAAACACAGGAGGAAAGAACGCACACTGCACTTCCTTGGCTTCAGGATGGATGACCATCAGGACATCAGAGGGATATTTCAGTCTCAAAGTCATTTGCCAAAGAAACTATGCCGACCAGTTTTTATGTCAGCGTGCTACAAACTGGGGTCATCTGAGAGGAGGGAGCCTCAGCTGAGAAAATGCCTCCATAAGATCAGGCTGTAGGCAAGCCTGTAGTCCAGTGGTTCTCAACCTTCCTAAGGCTGTGGCCCTTTAATACAGTTCCTCACGTGGTGACCTCGACCATAAAATAATTTCCATCACTACTTCATAACTGTAGTTTTGCTACTGTTAGGTATCGAAATGTAAATGTCTGACATGTAACCCCTGTGAAAGGGTCATTAGAACCCCAAAAGGGTTGCGACCCACAGGTCGAGAACCACTGCTTAATTGGTGATTGATGGGGGAGGGCCCAGCCCACTGTGGGTAGGGCCATCCTTGAGCTGTTGGTCCTGGGTTCTATAAGAAAGCAGGCTGGGCAATCCATGAGGAGCAAGCCAGTAAACACACCCCTCCATGGCCTCTGCATCAGCTCCTGCCTCCAGGTTTCTGCTCTGTGTGAGTTCCTGTCCTGACTCCCTCAGTGATGAACAACAATGTGGAAGTGTGAGCCAAACAAACCCTTTCCTCCACAAGTTGTTTTTGATCATGGTGTTCCATCAAAGCAATAGAAACCCCAACTCAGACAGAAATCAATCACTGAACTCCAGAGGCTTCACTTAATAACTTAACTTACATCTCTATCGGTGGCATTCATACAGTACTACCATTTGAATTTCCAACATCTAAAACAGAACCTCAAGCAAGCCATACCCCTGTGTAACACGAATTGCTAAACAGTCTTATTAATTAAAAAAAACCCTGGAGCCAGATATTGGGGTGAAGGCTGAAAGATCAGAGGAATAGGACAAGCCAGCCACAAGCTCTTACTACTGGGAAATCCTCAGCCCAAAAAAGAGCTACTTCCTGTATACTCACGCCTTATATACCTTCCTGTGCCCTGACGTCTTACTTCCTCTCTCTGCCCAGCTACATCACTTCCTCTTTCCGCCCAGCTCTATCACTTCCTGTCTGTCTGTATAGACCTCCAGACCTCTATAGTTAACTAGTGCTTGGATTAAAGACATGTGCCACCAAGCCTGGCTCTGTTCCCAGTGTGGCCTTGAACTCACAGAGATCTGGATGAATCTCTGCCTCCAGAATGCTAGGATTAAAGGCGTGTGCTACCATTGCCTGACCTCTATATTTAATATAGCGGCTGGCTTTTTCCTCTGATCCCCAGGCAAGCTTTATTTGTTAGAGCACAAATAAAATATCATCAGACTCTTGCACTTAAGATAGCCCCATGAAGCTTCTTTGACGTCTTGATAAAAGAATGATCAAGTGCCCACTTTCCGGGTTGGTATTCATAGCCCACTGTGCCCACCTGAGCATCATTAGAGACTAAGATGGTTGGTAAGCGAAATGCTGCCACTTCAGGTAATCTTCATTTTAATTTCCTTAAAGAAGCACAAATGTTCTGAGACTATTTACTCCAACGGGGTATGAATTAACAGCTGTGTGCCTACTCTGCCGTTCTCCATGGGCTTCAAGAGTGGTTTGGCTAACAAGGGGCTGGTGTGCCATCCGTGAAGCCTGTAAACCTGGGGTATGGCCGCTCAACCAGACAGAGTCCTGAAAAGCCAGGCAAAGGAGGCCAGCACATGTCACTCACATCAACAGGACTAACCTGGCTTGTATTTACACTCAATGAATTGAATCTTAGATCCCTAGAGGTGGAATCATGCAAGTCTATGCTGTGACGTGCTTTGGGAAGGAAAACGGGTAGAGTCACCAAGGCTGGTGCCTGTCCCCAGCAGGGTAAGAGAATCTACAGCCAGATATCCCAGCTCCCAAGGGTGAGGCAACAGATGAGAGAAGGTTCCAGAATGGGGCCTGAGAGCAGAAGGGGTGTGAGGGTCTCACTAATCCAGTGAATGTAGCTTGCAGGCCAACAGGGGAGTTGGGTGTATCTTAACATTTTCTGCTTTGTTTTTCCCCTCCCTGAGATGACAGCTAACACAAAGTCCTTTGACTAGTGCACACTTCTACTCGGCGACAGAAACGGCTGCTTTGATTTGGAAAGGTTACAGGGGTTGAAAGGGTGCCTTTGGATTTATGACTCACACCCCCAGGCAGGACTGCAGGGTAAGGAGAACGGTCCTCCTCTATGGATCCTGTACTACCCTATCACCAAGGCCCACAGGTCCAGCTGCCCTGTACCTGAGGATAGCCAGCAACCCTGAAGCCCTCCAGAGTGCCCAGCCCACGGCTGCCACTCATACAAACAATAGGGGACTTTTCCCTAAATTCACATTCTCACTCTGTAAATACTTTCAAGTAATGCTTTTTTAAAATCACTGTGAGAAAGGGAAAGTAATCAGAAATACAATGAGTGCAAATGTTAGCTCTTGAATGTTAGCTCAGAATTATTCCCAGCCTGGAAGAAAGAACTGAAGTGTGAATAACCTTTCACCCAGTAACGCAGCCGAGACTGTGACTTGGCTACACTGCCTGAAGGCTAAGGGACAATGGCCAGGGTACAGAGGCAGCCTAGAGCAGGGAGAAGGGACTTAGGCCAGCTATGGAATATGGGGATGATATCTAGACTATGAAAAGAACTGCAAAGCAAAAGAATATTACAGATAAGCCATGCAATCAATAAATGGCTAATAAACTGAATGGAGTGTTCTCAACAGAAGAAATACCAGGCTAGGGAGGTGGCAGGTGACCAAGAGCACTTGCTGGGCAAGAATGAGGGTCTGGCTGCAAGTCTCCGGTACCCACATAGAAAGCCAGGTGTGGCTGCACCTTCCTGCAGCCTCGGTTCTGTGGGCAGTGGAGACAGGGATTACAGCCTCACGCCAGGTTTGGTGAGAGGTCCTGTCTCAAGGGAGCAAGGCAGAGAGTGAGTGATAGGACACCTAAAGTCCTCTTCTGGATTCTGCACACATGCACACAGACATGGGCATATACCATACACACACACACACACACACACAGAGAGAGAGAGAGAGAGAGAGAGAGAGAGAGAGAGAGAGAGAGAGAGAGAGAGAGAGAATACACACTAACCAATGGATATTCTAAAAAGTGTTCAGCATCCTCGGCCATCAGAAAAAACACATCTGTCTGTCATGGTAGTGCATGCCTTTAACCCTAACACTCAGGAGGCCAGGGCTGGCAAATCCCTGCGAGTTCTAGGTTAGGCTAGCCAAGGCTACACGGTGAGACTCCATCTCAAAAACAACAAAAGTCAAAACTGAGATTCTGTCTCCCCCCAGTTAGAACGGCTGTCACCAAGTTAACTAATGACAAGTACTGGCAGGGACATGAGGAAACAGAGCTTCGTACACTGCTCCCAGGATCATAGACTGGTGTAGTCACTGTGGGAGTCATGACGAGGTCTCCCTAATTCTACAAAGAGAACTACCGTATGCCCCAGCCCTGTTGCCCCCGGGTGTGAGTCTGCAGGGCTCCACAGCAACAAACCATGCAGGTGCTTGCCCAGCTGTGCTGGCCGCTGCACTCTTCACAATATCTAAGAACAGGAGCCCCGCCTCCGGAGAAGAAGGCATTGCTCACGTCGCTGCATTTACCTTCCCTTCCCAACATGAAGCTCCACTCTCGCCATCTGGACCTTGACACCTCTCAGCTCCTCTGACTTGCCAGTGACTTTGAACTTCAGGACACTCACTGGTCCTGTGCAATTTGTCTCGTTTCTCTTTGCTTAAATGGCCCATTGGTCAAGTCTAACTCTGAAGTTCCCCTACCCTAACCCCAGCAGCTTTCCCTGGCCCTGCTCGACTAGAACCATGTGCCTGACCGGTCCATCTCTGAAATGGGCATCGGCATGTTCTGTTTTTCATGCCTAAATGTCTCATGTCTGGATTGTTGGATGGAATATGTGTCTTAGCCCAGTGTTGGCCTTAAATAATACTAGTGAAAGTGTTCTGTTTGTTGACTGGTAATGACCTAGCGACTTTTTAATTCAAGAAGACATTTGGTCCTAGATCTAGTGTGGCCCTTTCCCGTGCCCTTGCTACCTACAGACCATGTTTACTCAGCCCCTGTAGTAGCTCCATGCTGCTCCCCGCCTGCTCCAGGGACTTAGGCATCTGGAGCCAGGGTTATCAGTGAAGAAGGCTTTGTTTGTCCCAGCTGGAAGGACTTCATAGCCTTCTTCAGAGCAGGGCAAACCTTTACACTCTCCAGGCCTCTCAGACCAGAGACTTTACCCTGGGATCTCCTCCAACAGGTCAGCTCCTGACTTCAAACCCTTTTATAGTCTCCAGACTGGATGCATCCAGATTTTCTCCCTTCGCCTTCCAGGCTTCCCCTCAGAGTTTCCCCTTTCACTCGCCCCTGCTGCATTTTAGAAGCTGTTCCGTGTGTGACCTTCCACGCAGAGCACTGGCTTCAGAATTGATGACCAGTGCTGAGGCGATTCTTACAAAGTCAAGGGCAAGCTGGAAAGGGCAGGCAGTATGTTTCCTGACATCTTTTAGTTATCAACTCCTATCCGCAGAGACTTTTCTCCTGCCGCAGGGTAATGGGTCGTTTGGGAGACTGTCAATGACAGACAAACTACTGGTGTCCTTAAGGAAAGTGAACCTTGGAGGGAAATTAAAAGCAGGCATCTTGGTGAAAAGTGTAAGATGCTAATATGCTCATCAAGATCATTTAATGATTCTGCTATTTTCCTCTCAACTGTCCTCAGAAATCAGGAAAATGGACCCATATCAATACTTTGTGGCATAAATTATCTATTGATGTATAATGATTTACCACAATATTACATCTAGAAACAAACAGAAAAACACATATTGTCTCCCCAGTGTCTGGGGGGCAAGAATTGAGGTATGGTTCGTCTCAGGGACTCTCATGAGACAGGCATTTGGACTGGAGGTGTGGCTTGGGTTAACAGGGTCATAGTGAGAGTTCCCATGATGGAAGCTGCAAGCACTCATGTCTTAACATCTTAGAAATGGTGTCCTACAGTCGGGCAGTGGTGGTGCACGCCTTTAAACCCAGCACTCAGGAGGCAAAGGCAGGCAGATCTCTGAGTTTGAAACCAGCCTGGTCTACAGAGCGAGTTCCAGGGTGTCCAGGGCTACACAGAGAAACCCTGTCTTGAAAAAAAAAGATATACAAAAAGAAAGAAATGACATCCTGTTATGGTTTGAACATGAAATCTACCCCAAAAGGCTCAGGTTTTGAAGGCTTGGTTCCTAGCTGGTAGATTAACCTGTTGATAGAGTCATAATTTGTTGGCATTTGGGGAGGCAGTGGACACTTTCCTAAGTAGGGCCTGTTTTTAGGAATTAAGTTACTGGGAACATAACCATGTGGGGGACATCTTGACCCCCATACCACCAAGTTCAGGATGTCCTTATGAAAAGGACACATCACTGCTCCCATCATTCCATCGTGTCACAGAGAAAACAGCCTTCAATCATAACAGTCCGTGAGGCTGGGTGTGTGGCTTACAGGAGAACCACGGAGACTCAGCAGTACGGGCAAAGATGTCTTCTAAAGCACCTGAGCGAATGCTAAAGTGCTGGATGGGCAGCACTGAAGGTCAGAAAGAGGTCACTTCTATAAGTCTGGGCTGGAGAGGACCACTTCTGCAAAACAGGACTTGAAGCTGGGGGCTACACCCTGATGCTCTTTCGCCTACACCAGAGCTCAAAAAATGGTCCCCTGAAGTATCTTGCCTTGGCATGCTGACTACTTTGAGCTGAAGTGAAGGAGCTCCAAAGCAAGACCTCTCTCTTCCTCTGCTGGGTTTCTGCCTTCCATCTCTCCACATGTCCAATAGAACATCTATGGAGCTGTCCGGTCTTCATCTAGCCTAACCATAAAAATGAGTGGCTTTTCTGTGAGGCATGGGGTCTTGTTTCTGAAGACTCCACTGTCCCATAAAACTACATTTAAATCAATTTGTTGTGCTTTTCTCTTGCTCATCTGCCTCTTGCTGCACACTTATTGTCGCTTGAAGACTCAGACCTGAATAGCTGTCTTATCTCAGGATTGAGCCTGGCCCAGATTGTCACAGAGGTCAAATTAGTCTTGATAAGTTCCCCTCAGGCTGCTCTTTAGAACCTTCCAAAGGTTTTCTGGCTCTGTGATTCAACATACTCCCCTCCCTGAGCTCCTGGGAACTCCTGCTGGCTCCGGTCAGTCCTTATCTCCATCTTGGACTCATGGAAGGTGTAACTCCTCTCTGGGACAGCAGAGGCACATGCTCATTCCATTGTCTGGTGTCTAATCTCCGAAGTTAGTGCTTGGGAAGGTAAAAGTTGTCATAAAGGAAGGTTGAAGGTGAAGCCCCGCCCCCCTTTTATACAAGGAGTCTCTGTACAAACACTCAGTATTAGACCAGTCCTTTCCTAGGAACCACCTCATCTTCCTTCTGGTCCTGCTGATTCTCCAATGCTGTAAATATATAGAAAGATAAAGCAAAACACAGGTATGTGGGTGAGGCAGGCAGTGAAGTTGGAGAGCTCTCTCTCTCTCTCTCTCTCTCTCTCTCTCTCTCTCTCTCTCTCTCTCAGTCCATTCACTAAGAAGCATCTGGCAGAAACTGGAGCAGTCACCAGCAAAGGAGAGAAAATTCACAGGACACAAAGGGTTCTTTAAAGGAAGGTGATTTGTATATCAAAGGTAGAAGAAAGGCCCTCAGGAAACTGATGAAACTCTTGGATATTTTTTGCAAAAATATTTCTCTTTATCTTCCTGTCTTTGAATGTAAAATGAAGGAAGCCATACTGTGTATCACATAATACCATCAAACAGCTAATGCCCCCCAAAAATGGACTCATTTTTTTTTAGGCTAAAAATGAATACATCATTATGCCTCCCACATCCTCTTTATAAAGTACATAGAAATTATGTTTGTGATTTGTTTGAAGCTTTTTTTGAAGATGAAGTTGCCCTGTGATTCACTGACGCTTTAGATGGGCATGGATGGCAGGGCAAGGAGGTGCCCAGACCGAAGGCAGATCCAAGGAAGGAGAAGAAAAATGTTAGGTGGTAGCAACAGCCAACAGGATGTGGACTGGAACTCGTCCTGTTGTCTCAGGTGTCCGCTGCCGCTTCAAAGGGAATCCATGAGGAGCATTCTGAGAGATGCGCCAAAGGAAGCCCTTCGGCTGGCGAAGGAGGGGCAGGGAGCAGAAGGCTGTATGATCGTGAGTTCTGTGCTGCAAACTTATAAGGGGAACAAGCTCGGGTCATCACTTCTTTATTAAAAAGGGGGATCTCTTCACACAAAGCAAGCAAAGGGGGGCCCTGAGAGCCCCACACTTGGAGATTCTTACAAGAAGGCGTGACTAGGTGGCATCACACTTTGGAAGCAGAAGACTATAAGATAGTGGGGGATCAAGAATAAATGCCACAGCTTGGGGAAGTGGGCTAGGGAGAGACTGGCACGTGGATCTCAGGGGTCTCTGAAAGTGGGAGGCTAGATGGAGCCTGATGGCAGAATGGGGGGTGGGTGGGGGAAGTGGGGTGGCAGATCGTTTCCCAACTGCTAGCCCAAGTCAACCCATAAGTCTTTCATATACTTTACATGGTTGGAATGCTCATGTCCTCCCAACATGTGCAGTGTATGAAGAGCCAAGACTTGAGGAAGGCTACATGCTTCCAGGGCTGGCCTCCTGTGTTGGGTTAACGCCTTGTCAAAGCGATGAGGGAAACAACTAGGAGTTTTCCCTTCTGTACCCCTGCCACGTGAAGACGTTTGTCCCTTCCCAAGGAGACAACATTTCCTTAGACACAGGACTCAGCCTTCACCAGACACTGACCTGCCTGCCTGAATCTTGGACTTCCACCCTCCAAAAACATAAACGTCTGGTCTTTATAATTTCTTCAAGAGCTAATATTTTGTTATAGCAAGAAGAGTCAAAGACATAGTTGCTGCCTTGTGGGAATTCGAACATCAATTAGTTCTTTTCTGTCTTGGGGATTCAAATTCCCTGCCCATTAGCAATAGCCAGCTCCCATTTGGCAGGCCAATGTTCAGCTATCAATCAGATCCAAGAACAATCCCCTAATGTAATCAGACCAACATGTCATGACTTATGTTGAAGACTCTTGGCTGGATATCTACTTGCACTTCTGATATTCCGATATTTACTTGTCTCCCAAAGGAATTGGGATGGGAGCCAAGGGCCATTGTTCTGTCTGGGTCCTGGCTGCAAGCGATCCCATGGTTGTTTGGTGGTGGTGGTGGTGGTGGTGGTGGTGGTGGTGGTGGTGGTGGTG